>SSNS01000494.1:51532-73802 GCA_006937985.1 Aphyosemion australe | reverse complement strand
TCTGGGTGACTTCCAGGTGACTGCGTCGTCTGGTGGATTTGGTTTAGCTTAGAGGCAGTTCACAAAAATAGTTGATCTCGATCAAAAAGAGAGGATGGTTTCTTATATTATTAATTATTAAGCGTTGCTTTTCCCCGGCCGGCCAAACCAAGGAAGCATAGCTTGTTGTCTTAGGCTCACCCCTTTGAGAGGAGGTGACCTAGTCAGGAGCTTGGTTTGTTTCAGGAACTCCTTTAGGAACTCCTTTAGGAACTGAAGTGTTCTGGCCGACACGGGAGTTTTATTATTCTAATTGTTTATAAATTTGAGCAAATCAAATTTGGACACATTAGAGTAGGCGTTACCAAGTTACCTCAGACACCAGTTTCATCAACACTTAAGGATGAATCAGCTTAACGTGGTGTGACTTCTTAACTTAATGTGAGTGTGAATTAAATATTCAAACACAATACTATTCTTTGTGGATATTTATCAGATGATAATTAGCATTACTTGAATGAATCCTAAATGTGTAATTAAAGATATGAAATACAGGAACAACATTCATTTTAACCATCATTCTTATTATTATATGATGATTCAAACAGTATGATTTATGCATTCAGATTATATTTGTAAAAGTATTTCACGAGTCAGGAAAGATGAACTTTATTCGAGAAAGATAGGAAAGTCTTTGCGAAATCCTTGAGTTTCTTCCTCGAGTCGTGATGTCGCCTGCTGGATAAGCTAGCGGCACCTAGACCAAACTAAGATAGATGTCTCTGGGCAGATACCAGAGTCTCTTCTGCAGCCTTGGCTGCAGCCTGTAAGTTAAAGTGTTACACAGTTCATTTAGGAGAAAAACTAAGGGTTGATGTCGCTACAAATCCCCCCCTCCAAGGTCATGGGGTCACGGGCAGAAGACCCCGAGACGTTGGACCAACCAATAGGCCCTGTGGACTCAGCAGAGGGAGACAAAGTCAGTTCCATGGCTCCAAAGCAGCAGGAGTGAGGGAAGCAAATCTCACTCAGCAAAACAGTCAACACAACTTGCAATTAGGAGCCAGCAAATTGTATTAGAGCAGCAAACCAGAGGCAGGAGGAGACGCAGGCCAGGGCCAGGCGAAGAAGCAGGCCAGGACCAGGCGAACCACTGCGAAGCCGGAAGGAAGCCAGGAGACAGGAACCCCCCCAGCGAGAAGACCAGGACACCAGAGCAGGAGAGCAGCCGATGTCAGGAGATGGACGGAGAGGGCAGTGATGTCGTCTCAGCCAACGAGGACCACTGGTAGACTCAGCACATCGTGAAAGAGGACACACACAAGTATCAGGTTCATAGACCCCACCACTGATGTCATAATGGAAAAGAACAAAGCAAAAAAAACCTATATGTAGACTATATGTGCTATGTGTCAGTTTAACGCTAAGTGTATGTTATGTAGAATACTGAAGGGTGCAGAAACATTAACCTGAATGTATGGAAAACGTGCAGAAAAAAAACAAATAAACAAAGTAAACAAAAACCTAGAATAGGAGTAACGTTTATGTTTAAGTGTAAGTGCAACTAAGGAAGAGCCAATAAAAAGTTCAGTGGCTCATAACAACAAAAAAAAACCTCTAAGATAAAGAGAAAAATATAAAAGGAAGTGTGTAAACCTAATAAATGTCAGTAGTGGAATAAAATGTAAGGAGAAAGTCCAAGAAGAGCGGTGTTAGGAAATGTACAACGTTAAAATTAGAAGCAACTCAATGTTAGTATTAAAACCTATATGTGTATATTACACAAAGGGACTAACAGAGGACATGAATTAAAATTGAATCAGGAAATCAAAAAGATTAGAAAATCAAACTTAAAACACTCTCTAAGAATTCAAAAATAATAAAAAATGAATTTGGGATCATCATAACTACTCTGTAGCAGTCATGAAATCAGTTGTCATCACAGATCCTCAGAACCCACAGCATGACAGCATCACAACAACCAAGTCTGTACGTTACGATAAAACATGAACAACAGTCATGCACACATCACACACACGAACAGAACTTGGGAAACTCGAAACAGGAGACAGAAGACCTGTGAAAAAATCACCCCTCACTCGATGCCGTAGAAGTCGAAACTGGGAGTGGCGGTGGGGGTGGAGGTGTAGGATTTACAATTTGTGATGGAGACCGAGGGTTAATAATCTGTGACGGAGGTTGAGCTGGCACGGCAGCCTGTAAGTTAAAGTGTTACACAGTTCATTTAGGAGAAAAACTAAGGGTTGATGTCGCTACAATATAAACAATATAATTCTTATAACAATTTAAATAAATGAGTGTTTCATATACATATAGTACCAATATAACTCAAAGAGAGGGTGAGAGAGACGATAACAAAAACAAAGTCTGAATGACAAGAGCTTGACAAACAATCTGTCAGAACTGACTGCATAGTGATATTCTGGTTCTGTTGTATTTTTGTGTGTAGCTGAACCTATAACGCTTCACCTGTGAGAATAAAACTGTAAGGCTTGTTTTCAATACTCAGACATCAATTCTGATTACTTTACAGCCAAACAGCACATAGGGACAAAGAGAGAGAGAAAAAAATAACTAACTGCTTAAAGGAGATAGTTTTATTTGTTTTGTCTTAATTTATCTGTTACTTGTGTTGAGAATTTTTTAAAATAGTAATTGAAAGCTTTACATGAGCTAAAACCCCTGGAAGAGGACTGCTTTGTAGAACTTTTATCTGGAGCTCCCCTTCTGCAGTTCAAGAGAGGTGAGTTTGGCCACGTGGTGCTGCCTTCTCTTCAGAACCACAGACTTAACCAATGAGATCAAGTCTGACGGCCGTGGCATCCAGCATGACAGCTACACATCTGTGTTTAGTTTGGGTTTTTCTGGCCCAGCCCAGCCTCATCATCCACCAATCATAGCCTCCTGTAAAGGAATAGAAACATATTTAATATATTTGCATAAGTAATTTTCAAAAATTGGACATTAAGATTTGCTTTGTATTGTGTGTGGAATGGGAGGGGCAAAAATAGAGTCTCTCTGAGGTACTTATTTTTATACGCTGAAGTGAACAAATTTTAAGCGTGTAGTGTGTGGATATTTCCACATTGTGGGGACATTTGGCTGGGCATCACAATGACAAAATACCCTAAAACATGGTTTTAGAGGTATGGTGTGAATACGCTTTTGGTTTAGGTTAGGGTTAGTGTTATGATGTTCAATTACTCACATCATCAGGCTGAGGTTAGTCTCTGGGAGGTCACAGACAGGCTCTCTTTGGCTCTTCTGGATGTAGTTCTGCACTTTTCTGGTTAAAACAAACAAACATAATGTTTAACAATAATATACTGTTTATAGTACACACCTGTGGTTCTCAGTTTATGTCAGGGGGCCTCTGGTGCTGTGAAAACTCTGGGGCACCTAGACATGATTCTTAGGACGTTTATTAAAATTAATTAATTTTTGACAAATACCATCAAGACAAGGTATATGGGGGATACTTATTACACTCGGCCTTGTGATTGATAAAAGGATATGTACATTTATGAATGCTGATGGCCTTATGATACACTTACTGTTTGAAGGAGAACCAGGAAGCTGAAGATGAAACAAACTCCATCTGACACAGCCCAGTTCTAATCATAATAAATCAGCTGCAGGAAGCCTCACACTTCTTCCTCACATCTTTTGTGGGAAAACCTAGAAAACAAAAGCAAGCAATTTGCAGATTAGTGTCTACCAATATTGTACAAAGGAGGTCAATGCTATTTTCTTAATTCATCTTGTGTTATTACTACTATTCTGTTTACTTCTTTAAGATTTCTTAGAACCTTTCTTTAACCTAAAAACTGCATTTCTATTGATAATGAACTAAAACTCCTCAAAGGGTAAAACCAGAAAAAAGTTCTGCACAGCAAAACTCTCCAGCATGTTAGCTAACTATTCTCCAGTCAGAGGGGAGGGTCTGAGACATGAGCTATATCTGATACCAGAAAGATTTGTTTGATTTCTACAGCAGCATTCTTGTCAGGTGTAACCTAAGTCAGTGTTTTGGAATAAATGATTAATAGTCTCATTTAGCCTTCATTGTCAGGGGAGCACCAGCAGTAAACAGGTAGGTAACGTTAGCTAAAAAGGAAGTGTTGCTGGTGGACACAAATATAGTACAACAAAGTTATATTTACAAAATACAAACAACAAAAGTGCTCGAACTTACTTGTGAAAGTTATCCCTCGAGCCATGGTCTCAATAGTCCGCCGATTAGAGCAAGAATAAACTGCACAGAGCTCAGGCATCATGTTTACTGCTATTGTTATGGTACGTGTCTGCCGGAAGCCCGACCGACCTAAGATGGCGGCCGCATTTCCTGCGCCCGAGCAGCCAATAGGGGGTCTATCAATTATAATGTCTATGGAAATAACCCCATCCCCTGAGAGTTCTAGCCGAGCCAGTCAGCGCTGAACAGCAAACGTCACACGACGCTCAGTTTCTCATAAACAAGGAAGATGGCGTCTGAAGCGGAGTTCGCTGCGGCTCTTTCAGCTGTTCTAAATGACTTGGACATGTCTATAAAACCACAACAAGAATTAGCGCTAAAAACATTTCTTCTAAAGAAAGATGTTTGCGCTGTGCTACTCACAGACATATATACGTAGATGCCTCGTGGACTGGTGCTTCCGTAGTGGCCGGCCGCCATCTTAGATGGGTCTCCATTCGCCCCCAGTGCATTCATTTCTACTGAGGAAGGTGCTTATGGTGCGTTCGATTTACCTCGGAAGTCGGAACTCGGAACTAGGAATGACGTCACACCCGAGTTAACAGCGTTCTGGTTTCCGTAGTCGGAGAAGTTGGAATTCCAATTATTCAGTTTAACTTTTTTATTTTTATTTTATTTTATTTTTTACTTTTTTATCAGGTCAAATAGGTAAAAAACAAACACGAATGATGGACTGTTGGTGCGTTTGATTTGTCTGTTTATTTTACAAGACACACATATAAGAGTGTGTTTGAAATAAAAGTTACATGTAGCGCTTGCATCTCTAATTTGAACAAACTAAAAGTTTTGTTTATTAGTCGTATGTGTTCGTTGAGAGCTACCTAAACAGCAGTTTTCGAGGGCGCTGCCATCTTGGATTTCGAGGTCGGAGTTCTGAAAAACGTCCGAGTTTCCGACTGGGAGTTCCGACTTTGCGGGGCGTTTTATTTGATTTTTCCTACTCGGAAGTCGGGATTTCCGAGTTCCGAGGACAAATCGAACGCACCATTACCCAGTTAAAAAACACATATTGTTGTGTCACCTTTACTTGCGCTAATGGAGCAACAAGTAAAAAATGCCGGAAAGCTGGGGTTAACTGCAGTGCAGCTCGGCATGAACGGTGAGAGGGAGATTGTTAGCAGCGCTCCTTTGACGAATACAGCTAAAAAACTACAGCGTTGCGTGGTAAGTCGTCATTTCCATCTTTTTTCGGATTGGTTATTTTTGAGCTGGCTAGTCCCGCCCCTCGTGGTGCCGCTTCCTCTGAGTTACCAGACCCTTCAGCTGTATAGAATAGACAGAGGGAGAGTCTGGCAGGCCAGGCTACACAATCCCATCTGTGGGTTCTGAATCCAAGAACGGTCTGTGTGCTGTAGGACAGGGTGTTCTGACAGAGTACTAGGGATGAGCGAGTACACCACTATCTGTATCTGTTCAACCATCTAAATGATCTGTAGCTGTACTCGGAGTTGGCGGGGCCTAAACCGGAATTGGGCATGGTTTAACCGGAAGTGGGTGGGGCTTAAATCAGTACGTTATTTTAAGTCTGAAATTGATATGGGTTGATCAGAAGTTGCTATATGTATTGTTTAGGGATGCACAATATGTCGGCATCAATATCGGTATTGGCCGATGTTAGTCATTTTTTAAAATATTGGTTCGATATGATTTCAGGCTGTTTATCAGACAGATTCTCTGATACTATTACAACTGACTTGAACTTTTCTCTCATCACAGAGCTGGTTATATTGGTTCTGGATTCTCAGAGACTCACTGTGAAGTTGTGTCCTCAGCTCTGAAGTCCAACCCGTCCCATCTGACAGAACTGGACCTGAGTGCAAACTTCCTGTCTGATTCTGGAGTGAAGGCTCTGAGTTCTGGACTGGAGAGTCCAAACTGTAGACTGGAGGTTCTGAGGTCAGTTCACTGCAGCTGTTGGATGTTTTCTGTGTTTAACCCTTAAATATTTTCTGGACACGTTGGGGGGTCAAATATTGAGATCATGTGACCTGATGCCAGCATTCAACAATATCCTCATACATTCATATCAGCTCCACAATAACAAGTCAAGTCAAACTTTATTTATATAGCACCTTAAAATGGCAACATCGTTGCCCCAAAGTGCTGCACAACAATAATAAAAATAAAAACGAATAAAAATTAATTTAAAAGCCAACAGAGCCTTATAAAATATTAAGACCAAAGGCAAATAAGAAAAAAAATTACGTAGCAAAGTTAAAAAATAAAAACAGATAAAAATGATATCACAGATAAAAAGATAAAAACAGACAAAGGGAAACCTGCAGTCGCTTAATTACATCTAAAGTGCCAGTGAATACAAGTGTGTTTTCAGACGTACTTTAAAAGAGGCCAGCGTATCAGCCATCTTTAAATCCAGGGGCAGGCTGTTCCACAGGGTAGGGGCGACTACAGAAAAAGCTCTAGCACCCTTGGTTTTCAGCCGGGATCTGCGTGTGGCTAACAGATGGAGATCAGCTGATCTAAGCACCCTGGATGGAACATACGGCTGAATAAGTTCACCCAAGTATGGTGGAGCCTGCCCACACAAACATTTAAAGACCAACAACAAAATCTTATAATCAATCCTGTACTTAACAGGAAGCCAGTGGAGGTCAGCCAATACAGGGGTGATATGGTCATACTTTCTTGTCCCTGTCAGAAGGCGAGCTGCCGCATTCTGAACACTCTGCAAGCGACCCACAGTGGCCTGTGGCAAACCGATATACAAAGCATTACAGTAGTCCAGCCGAGAGGATATAAAAACATGAATAAAAGTCTCAAAAAGATCACGAGGGACATAGGCCTTGATCCTACTCAATAATCTCAGCTGGAAGAAACTAGTCTTCACCACCGCACTGACCTGATCTGAAAAAGTGAGACCTGAGTCAAAGACAACCCCCAGATCCCTAACTGTGGGGTGACAATAGGAGAACAGATCTCCAAGAATGCCTTTTTTGTCAAGCAATGCAGTCGACCCAAAGGTAATTATCTCAGTCTTTCTCTCATTCAATTTGAGGAAGTTTGAGTCAAACCATGCCTGCACTTCTTTGAGGCACTCTAACAGGTCCTGGGAGGGTGAATTACTGTTTGCTGGAATAGATACATAGATCTGTAGGTCATCCGCATATGTGTGGAACTGAATCCCATATTTTCTAAAGATTGATCCTAGTGGCAACATATATAAAGAGAAGAGTAGCGGACCCAGAACCGAACCCTGTGGCACCCCAAAATCCAATGATGCCCTAGATGACGAATATTTACCCAGGTGCACAGAGAACGTTCTCCCAGAGAGATATGACTGGAACCATTTAAGAGGTACACCCTTAATCCCAACCCATGACTCAAGGCGAGACAAAAGGATCTCATGGTCCACAGTATCAAACGCTGCTGATAAATCCAGCAGGATCAGCACAGCGGAGTCACCGCGGTCCACAATCTGCAACAAATCGTTCAAGACTCGAACCAGAGCAGTCTCCGTACTGTGGTGCTGTCTAAAGCCCGACTGGAAATGTTCTTGGATTTTATGGTTTTCCAGGTAGGTCTGCAGCTGCCCATAGACAACCTTTTCAATTACCTTCGACAAAAAAGGTAGCTTTGAAATTGGGCGATAATTATTCAAATCCTGCGGGTCTAGGCGGTCTCTCTTAAGAAGCGGTTGAACCACAGCATGCTTATAAGCAGCTGGGACAACACCAGAAGCTAATGAGGAGTTTACCAGCTCCACAATATGAGGGCCAATGGTATTAGAAACCTGTTTCAGTAAGCCTGGTGGAATGCAATCACCAGGCGAGAACGAGGGACGTAATTGCTGAACAATTTTTGTAACAGTAGCCAGTGTTACTGACTCGAAGCTGTCAAAAACACCCTCACATACAATAGTTGACAGGAAATCAGTGCGCACAGCATTCAGAGAGTGTCTTAAATTTAAGATTTTGTCTGTAAAGAAAGAGATAAATTTTTCGCATAGGTCCTGGGAAGCCTCTCCTAGAGTGCTGACACTAGAAGCCAGCAAGCTACTTAAAATGTTAAAAACAACTCGTGGCTTGTTCCTATTTTGACAAAGCAGCAGAGAAAAATAAGATGACTTTGCCTCCTTAGCAGCTCTCTGATAGTCCAACAGGTCCTGTTTAGCAGAGAGCCAGGAAACATGGAGATGGTCCTTTTTCCATTTTCTTTCTGCTCTCCGGCATTTACGTCTACAAGCACGTAAATCTTCATTTACCCAAGGCTCATTAACAGATCTTACAGATTTCAGTCTCCATGGAGCAACTAAGTCCATTACAGCCATGCATGTAGAGTCTAAGCGCAGTTGCAGGTCATCAGGGTAAAAAGAGACGCTAAAATCCTTTTCCCAGCACTTCACAGAGGCATTAAATGCTGTAGCGAACTGATCAGGTGTTGTAGGACTGATTGTGCGCACCCACTTTGCAGGCAGACATGCCTTTCGGCTGAGTGCAGGGCAGCCTCACAGAAAACATAACAGCTAGGTGGTCAGTGAAAAGCAAGTCAATGGTGTTGGACACATTTAGATCCAGGCCCCTGGACAGAACAAGATCCAAAATATGCCCCCAAGGACTAAACAGATATCAGTTAACTTCATCAGGAGCCCAGCAGGAGGTGCTGAAGATGTTTAGAAGAAGAAATAATCTTTTATATAGCGCCTCTCAAGATAAAAATCACAAGACGAGCTTCACAAAAGCAAAAAGTAAAGTAAAAATTTAAAAATGATTAAAAATATCAAAAAAGGCAAAAGGAAAATTAATAAGAAAAGGGTAATCAGTGGATCATGGGAAAGGCAGAAATTGGTAGAAAGAGCAGAATGAAGAGAAGGTAGTGATGAAGAATCATCAGAAGTTCACTCAAAAGCCAGCCCGAACAGATGAGTTTTCAGCTGCTTTTTAAAGGAGACCACTGAGTCCAGGGGGAGAGAGTCCAGGGGGAGAGAGTTCCAGAGTCTGGGGGCCACAGCAGCAAATGATCTGTCACCTTTGGTCTTCAGCCTGGTGCACAGCACAACCAGTAGGCTTTGATCACTGGACCTCAGGGACCTGCTGGGGGTGTAGGGACTGAGAAGATCACCAATGTATGATGGTGCTTGTCCATGTAAGGCCCTAAAAACCAGAACCAGGATCTTGAAATGAACCCTGAAGTTAACCAGCAGCCAGTGAAGCTGGAAGAGGAGCGGGGTGACGTGGGTGTGTTTGGAGGACTTGGTCAGCAGCCTAGCACAGGCGTTCTGGACCACCTGTAGACGGTTCAGGGAGGTTTTGCTCAGACAAGTGAAAAGTGAGTTGCAGTAGTCTAAGCGTGAGGAGATGAAGGTGTGCATAACAATCTCCAGTTCAGAGCGGGACAGAATGGGACTTAGTTTAGCAATGTTCCTGAGATGGAAGAAGGAAGAGTGAACAAGAGAACTGACATGGGAATCCAGGGTGAGAGCTGGGTCAAAGGTCACACCAAGATTCCTGACAGAGGGTTTGGTGTGAGAAGCAAGTTGTCCAAGAGAGTCTCTGACTTTGGGAACCAGCTTGTCTGGGGCACAGATGTGGATCTCAGTCTTATCATCATTCAGCTGTAGAAAGTTCCCAGCCATCCAGGTTTTAATAGAGTCTAAGCAACTGTGCAACAGCTGCATCTTAGAAATCTCATGGGGCTTAAAGGAGATGTACAGTTGGATGTCATCTGCATAAAAATGGCTTAGGATGTGCTGGAGAGGGAGCAAATAAAGGGGGAAAAGTAGATTCCCAGCACAGAACCTTGTGGGACACCTGGGGTGAGGGAGGCTGTGGAGGATCGAAACTTGGAGATGGCCACAGAGAAGGAACGCTCTGACAGATAAGAGGAGAACCACTCCAGAGCAGTTCCTGAAAGGCCTACCCAGTCTCTCAGCCTATCCAATAGCAGGTGATGGTCAAAAGTGTCAAAGACTGCAGTCAGGTCCAGCAGAACCAGAACAGAACAGTTCCCTGCATCACTGTGAGTCAGAAGGTCATTAGAGACCCTGAGAAGAGCTGTTTCAGTAGAATGAGCTCTACAGAAACCTAACTGGAAACTATCATAGATGTTATGTTCATCAAGAGCAGATGTGAGTTGTTTAACCACAACCTTTTCCAAGATCTTGGAGATGAACGGTAGTTTAGTGATGGGTCTGAAGCTGCTATAGAGAGATGATCAAGATTGGGTTTTTTAATAAGTGGATGGATTACAGCGTTCTTAAAGTAAGCAGGGACCTGACCAGAGACCAGGGAAGCATTAATCACAGAGAGCACACTGGGACCGATGGACTGAAAAGCATTTTTAAACAAAGATGAGGGTAAGATATCGAGGGGGCATGCAGATGTTTTCATAGAGTTAACTAGTCTGGTTAGTTCAGGCAAAGAAACGGGAGCAAAGCTATCTAGAATGATGGGTCGGGTCGGATTCAGAACAGGCAGAGATGAGACTGAAGGAGAGATGCTAGATCTAACCTTATTGACTTTGTCCACAAAGAAAGACAGGAAGTTTTCACAATCTCCATCAGGGAGAATGGAGGCTGTATGTGAAGCAAGCGAGACAATACTGCTGAACAACACCTTGGGATTCCCTTTGCTCTGGGACACCAGGTTGGAGAAATATGCAGCCCTCGCATTTCTGACTGCAGAGTTAAAGGAGGTCAGAAGATTCTTTAGATGCAGCAGATGGACATGGAGATGAGTTTTCTTCCGCAGGCGCTCAGTTTTTCTGCACTGGCGCTTCAGACTGTGAATGCTGTCATTAAACCACAAAGTAGGGTTCACTGCAGGAACTGATCTGGTTCTGACAGGACAGATGCTGTCCAGAAATTCCAGAATGGAGAGGCAGTGCTCGTTAAAGTGAGCAGTCAGGGTCAGTATCAGAGGGTAAAGGTGGATTGAAAGCAGCAGAAAATTTGCTCGCTATGCTCTCATTAAGAAAATCAGAACTAACCAAACGGCGAGCAGGAGGTGGGGACGCAAAAACTGATTAAGTTCTTTAATTATTGATCAGCTGTGATGCTGCCATTATTAGAACAAAGAGTTCTGTTAGAAGATGTTTTCAGCTACTATCTGATCATTTTATTATGATCAACTTCATTTAACTTGAACATTGCTGCTGAGTTTTATGAATGCATTGGTGAAGTGGTTGCTAAGCAACAGAAACACAGCAGCAGGTGGGTGATGTGGGACACCTGAGATGGATGAGAGGATCAGGATTTGTTGTTGGAACTTTAAACATGAATCCTGTTGAAATCCTGAGTCTGTTTTTGGAAACGTTACATGGATCATTGGCTGCTGATTTCATCTTTGGTTTTTTCTTTTGGCTTCAGGTCACTGATTTTATCTTTTGTCAGTTTGGGGTTTTGCAGTTTGTCAGAGATCAGCTGTTCTTCTGTGGTCTCGGCTCTAAAGTCCAACCCGTCCCATCTGACAGAACTGGACCTGAGCTGGAACAAGCTGTGTGATTCTGTAGTGAAGGAGCTCTGTGGTTTCCTGAAGAGTCCAGAATGTAGACTGAAGGTTCTGAGGTCAGTTCACTGCAGCTGCTGGAGGTTTTTCTGTGTTTAACAAACTAAAATAATTCACTGATTCTTCAGAATTTATTTATTATTTGTAAATGTGGTTTTTTTAGTTCATGTTTCTGTTTTAACCTGCATCCTGTTTTCTTGAGCTCACTGATTTTATTCTTTATTCAGATTGATGAGCTGCAGGTTGTCAGAGATCAGATGTTCTTCTATGATCTCAGCTCTGAAGTCCAACCCGTCCCATCTGACAGAACTGGACCTGCGTAACAACGATCTGTCTGATTCTGGAGTGAAGGAGCTCTGTGGTTTCCTGGAGAGTCCAGACTGTAGACTGAAGGTTCTGAGGTCAGACTCCATGTTTTAGTTTAGTGTTCAGATGAATCTGATGTGAAAGTTGTGTTGATGCTAAACTGCAGAAATCTGCTTGTTTCAAAGCTTCAAGTCAGTTTGACTCCAATAAATCTGATCGATGACATCATGTTTGATGGAATTTCATAGAATGTTTCTTTTCTAGAGAGGAAATGTGAATAAATGAGCTGTTTGTGGTGAATGAGTTCTTGTTTCTGTGGTAATGACACTGATCTCAGATCAGTTGTGTTTGTGATGCAGCATCCTGTCTAACAATGGAACACAGGTAGAATCATTCATGTTTTATGGAAGCCCTGAAAGGCAATGGGAGAAAAAAAAATTCTTGTGGCATTTTTCAAAGTTATTTTTTTTGCTCACTCAGCCCTGGAAGGCAAAGGAAAATGTGTTTTTTGTCTTGTAAATTTTCTAAGTACGTCTTTTTGTAATACCGTTTCTGTCCACTAGTGTGTGCTACAGTGTAGACCAGTTCAGAAATTAAGAAGTTGTTCATTTTATGACTCTTGGCTGTAAAAGACATTCTGAGATGTTTTTAGGTGAAGAATTAGACATTAAAAGTCCATTAATGAAGTCATGCAGTTAGAAATGAGCCTTTTTAATTATTTTTAATTCACTGGGATGGTATTGGAGACTCAAAAGTCGTTTTAATATTGCATCTGACCGCAGGAGTCAGAGCTCAGCCAGTCTGCAGAGAACAGCAAAGATCTCTGTAGGGCATGCTGCCAGTTTACCTCTACCATGAGGGAGAAAATAGGACACGTAAAATATGCGCGTCGTTGCAGACAGAATGTCCCCGCGCACGTTCTATGCTGCCCCAAGATGCGCTTTATTGTCGATATCATTTACATCCTTCTAAATCTCAAAATGTGGTCTTAGGTGCTGTTTGTCATGTCCTGAACCTGGTTTGCTTCTCTGTGACTTGTGGCTACATTTACTGATAAGAAATGTAGCCAAAATAATTTAAATACAACGCTGAAGTCACGGAGAATCCAACCAGGTTAATTTCTAACTGCATGACTTCATTATTGGACTTTTAATGTGTAATTTCTCACCTAAAAACATCTCAAAACATATTTTAGAGCCAAGAGTTACTTTTTCTTTGCCTTCCAGGGCTGAGTGAGCAAAAAAAAAAAAAAAAATGTAGAAAAATGCCACAAGATTTTTTTTTTTTTTCTGTTCGCCTCTCTGGGCTGTGCAGAAAAAAAAAAGCCACAAGAAACAATATTTTTTTCTGTTGCCTTTCAGGGCTTCTGAAATGTTTTCACGTCTTTACAAACATCAACAAATAGACTTTTATTCCCATTTCCTCCAGAATTCCTTCTGACTTGTTTGTTTTCTGTCAAACTTGAATCATTTGTCTGAACAACATGAGTTTGTATTGATGGAGCTGCTGGTGGAGCTGACAGAGTTTAAGAGCTGAAGTCACCACGTCTTTATTGAAGCAGCAGCATGATGTCATTAATATTCATCACAACTCTTTACTGGTTCTGTTGGACTGTTTTAACCTGCATCCTGTTGGCTTCAGCTCACTGCTTTTATTCTTTATTCAGGTTGGAGAGCTGTGGTTTGTCACAGACCAGCTGTTCTTCTCTGGTCTCAGTTCTGAAGTCCAACCCGTCCCATCTGACAGAACTGGACCTGAGACACAACTACCTGAAGGCTCCAGATGTTAAACAGCTGTTGGATCTTGTGAAGAGTCCAGACTACAACCTGCAGACTCTGAGGTCAGTATCTGGGTGGAGTGAGTCCAGGCTGCTGTCAGCAGGATTGGACTAAACCCAGTTAGGATCAAAGCAAAGATTCAGTGTTTCCAGTAAAACTGCAGCTTCCCAGTGGCTGCTTTCCTCAGTCCAGCTGTGAGAGGAGAATGGTGACAGGCTTGATGATTGGACACCAATCAGCCAATCAGAAGAGCCAGAAGCTTGTTGTGTTGATGTGAAGATGAGTGTTGTTGTGTTGATGTCTCCAGGAGATCAAGCTGGATTCCAGCTGACAGCCTTCAACATGTATAGAGACAGTGGTCCTCATTCATCAAAGTGTCTCCATCAGATCTGATCTCAGACTGTTGCTTCTCTCATTTCAACAGGAAACAGCTGATCACTTTGATCTTTGTCACAGCTCTGAGATCAGTCTGACTGCAGCCTGTAAATCACTGGCTCTGATTTCAGAAAGCAGGCTTCCATTTAGGAACCATGTGGTGTTTCTACAGAGCAGAACCTCTGCTGAAGTCCACTCAGCACATCTGTCCAGCTGTCCTTCTGTCATTAGTCTGATCCAGATGTCTTCAGGGACAGCCTCCATGGTTAGGAGTCAGCTGATGGAGAGAGTCTGGAAACAGGAAGTCACCTCCTCTCTTCTTCTCTCTGCAGGTGGGAGTCATGATGATCTTTGACCAGGAGAGAAGATGAGCTGAGTCCTGATGATCCTCAGAGGCTGAAGCAGCAGTTTGTGTAGAAAGAGACTCTGACTGGATCATGATGATGAATGTTTGGAGAACATCAACAGCAGTTGGAAATAGAAGCATGTCAATATAAGATTATATCAAAGATCCCAACAATTGAACTTATACTAAAACTTGCTGTCTTGCTCTAAAACCTCAAAGGGACGTGTGCTTTTGTTCTTCTTTATCGTGTTTGCTGTTAAACAACTTCCAAGACTGCGTCAACACAACAAAACAACAGCTGACAGTCTGATCAACTATCACTGTCTGTTCAAATCTACCCAGTTTCTGGTTATAACTGAACAGAGTAAACAGTCTTTGTAGCTGGAGATGCCATCAGTGTGATCTTCAGGAACATGAACAGCTTATTTGTAACACTCCTTTGTGCTGAAGACAACTGATCAGAGATCAGGCTGTGGTGGCAGATCCCTGATCAAAGCTCTCAGGTCCCATTGCCTCTAGAGCTCTATGACCAAGTGTCAGCTCATGTTCCTCCATCAGCAGTAAACAAAGATCCTACAGGTCCATGTCAGAGGAAACACCTGTTTTCCACAGACACACGTCCTCTTGCTGAATAACTTCCACTTTGTCAGCTGATTGGGTGTAAATCCTAACTCATTCATACCTTCACTCACTTCTCAACATTTCCAACAACCATCATAATTTATGCTCCAGTAACTTAATCTCCATGATTAATCCCAAAGCTGCACCACATTTGGTCGTTCCTCATTTCAGTTTGCTGCTCATGATGACTGGAATGAGCTGCAAAAATCATTAAAACTCACCTCCTACATCACATGATCTACCGTCAACAACTCAACACAATCAATCATTTCTGATCAGTGCACCTGATTCTGACTGCCTGATGACTCAGTGTCATGTCCTGTGTCCTCGTCTCCCCAGTCCATTCCATATCCCATCATCCTTCTCTCCGGTCCCCTCTATTATCATTTAGGTTTTTACTTTATTTCTCTTTTCATCAGTTCTGCCATATCCATTCCCCAGCCCATTAGTGTTTTATTTCTCTTTAGTTTTCCTTTTGCCTTGGTTGAGTAGTTTTGTATTGTCAGGGTCCTGTTTGGTTAGCCTCCTTTTGTATCAGTTACATTTGACCCGTGTTCCTCGTAGCTGTTTCTCCCCATATTAGTTATCTATCTTTGTCCTCTTGTATTTAGTTCATCCCTCCAGTTTAGCTGTTGTCCTTGTGTCCCCTTAGTCGTCCTGTACCTCTTATGTTCAGTGTTTTAGTCTTCAGTGTGGTGTTATTCATTCTCATTGTTTCCTTCCAGTGTTCACCTCTGTTAGCTGCCTCTTATATTTTCTTTAGTAGTTCAGTGAATTATTATCATTAGCCTATATTCTGTTTATTCATTTAGTATATTCTTTCAGCATTTAGTTTTAGGTTTCTCTCTTTATCTGGTTCGGTTCAGTCCTCTTGTGTTTTGCATTGCCTCCCATTCTCAGTTAATTAGTCACACCTGTCCATCATCAATCAGTAATCATCTCACCTGTTTTCTCATCACCTCAGTCTATTTAAACCTAGTCATGTCATAGCTCCTGGTCAGTTCCTTGTGTTGTGTGTGTTTGTCTGTGTTACTTGTATCCCGGTCGCCCCTGATGTTCTACCTGCACCTGCTCCTGCTATAGACTAGTGATGTGCCAATGAAGCCTCATGAAGCGCTTCGAAGCATTCTCTAATGTGCCGACACATGACTCGAGGCCTCGAACACATTAGCTGTGGCGCCATCTAGTGGTTCTCGGTCACATTACAACGAAATAAAATGCTTCACACATTGTGTCTGAGGATGTCACTGCAGGCAAAATTGCATCAAATCTGATTTCTCATGAGTTTGAACAGTCTGAACAGCACAGATATTGTTTCTAATCCGACCCAGGTCACTTTCATTTGTGGTAGGCTATTTATTCTGATAGTGGGAGGAGCTTCTGGAGCGAAGCGTCTCTCCGGTCTCTGTTAGGAGGGGGGAGGGGGGTCTTCCGTGAGAGCGAGGGATTCCCCGTGCCGTGAATCAACTTAATACCGGACATTTTCAGTGAATAATAATTCAGGAAGAGAGCGGGAATAAGAAGTAAATAAAGTTTATGGTTTTTAAAATGGCTTCAAGCCCAAAACGGGAGATTTGACAGGTGTGAACCTGAAAATGTGGATGAACTCTGTCACTAAAATCTTTTCACATCACAAAAACATCAGAAGCGTTCCTCTTGCTTGTGCCAGGAACACTTGCCATGAAGAACTCTCAAATGAACAACTCTCAATAATCCACTCCGACCAAAACACACCAACATCCAGCAACTGTGCCATCGCGCTTTCATGCAGCTTCGATGCACCCCAATTGCAAAGTGTCAAGCAGTTCAAGCATCATACGTCATGTGTCACGTGACCTGAGAGGTTCGAATCGCGCTCCAGCAGCTCCCAGCTCCGTAACCAAAGACTGCATATATAAGAACACATTGCTTCAGTTTGACACTCCACAGCAAGCTCCACAGTCTCTGGAGCTGGGAGTGAAACATGACAGCCATCATAATAAACGTGTTGTCAAACCTGTATTGTGGTTTATGCATATGTTCACATGACATGAAGCTGCTGTTTCAGTCAAGGAAATCATTTTGTTTTCAAAAGTGTGGATGTCAGTGGTCCACATCTTACACTTATTTTTGGAATGCAAATCAAGATGACAGCTGTTTTTTCCACAAGCTCAATAAATTGAGACACATGAACCAAACAAAACCCACAAATCACCTTGAGGTTCGGCAGCTTTTATTTTGAAAGTGACACAGAAAACGAACCAGTCACGTGATTCAGGCAAAACGAAGCTTCGTGTGTCATCGGTCACGTGGTTTTCGGCGAAATGAAGCAAGCCTCGGAGCGGGGCTTCATGGACACGCCCCCTTCTGGTTCGATACAAGCCTCGAAGCTTCGCTTCATTTTTCCCATCCCTACTATAGACCACGGCTATAATAAAACATTTTGAACCATACCTGGCTGTCTCCTGGATTACCTGCATTTGGGTCCTACACCAACCCCCAAACCTTGACACTCAGATTATATTGATAAGATGCAAGATGCAAAAAAGCACTGTGAGGATCATGTTCTTCGACTTCTCCAGTGCCTTCAACACCATCCAGCCATGTCTACTGCAGCAGAAGATGAGGGGTGCAGGAGTGGACGAACATCTGACCTCATGGATCATCAACTACCTCACCAAAAGGCCACAGTACGTGAGGCTGCACAACTGTACGTCTGAGGTGGTTGTGTGCAGTACTGGAGCTCCGCAGGGTACAGTGCTCTCACCCTTTCTCTTCACCTTCTACACCTTGGACTTCACCTACAACACCAGCAGCTGTCACCTCCAGAATTTCTCTGATGACTCGGCCATCGTCGGCTGTGTGTCTGAGGGGGACGACCAGGAGTACAGGTCAGTCATCATGGACTTTGTGGACTGGTGTGAGCGTAACCACCTTCGCTTGAACACCAGTAAAACAAAGGAAATGGTGATTGACTTCCAGAGAAACACTCCTCCTCACTCACCAGTAAACATCCAGGGAGCAGACATTGAGGTGGTGGACACCTTTAAGTACCTGGGTGTTCACCTCAACAGTAAACTGAACTGGTCCCACAACACAGATGCTCTGTATAAGAAGGTCCAAAGCCGCCTCCATCTCATGAGGAGGCTGAGGTCCTTCGGAGTTAACTCCCAGCTGCTGAAATCCTTTTATCACTCTGTTGTTGGCTCTGTTATTCATTCTGCTGTGGTCTGCTGGGGTGTAGGCAGCTCTGACCGAGACAGGAAGAGACTGAACAAGCTAGCTACCAAAGCTAGCTTGGTTCTGGGTTGCCCACTGGATTCTGTTGAGGAGACGTGTGAAAGGAGGATGCTGGGGAAGATGACCTCCATCTTAAGAAACCCCTCCTACCCACTGCACTCCACTGTGGAGATCATGGACAGCTCCTCCAGAGGTAGACTGAGACATCCCAGATGCAAAACTGAGCGCTATCGCAGATCTTTCATCCCCTCTGCTGTAAGAGTGTATAACTCCACAGTTTAAGCTGTGCTGGTATTATCCTGGTACACAATAACACCAATGCAATATTCATGTGTTCTATACTTGTGCAATACCGGATTCACATTGTTGTCTGTGTCTCTTACAGTATGCTGCATAGTGCTGGTACCAAGTTTGTTTTTATCTTTTATTTGTGTTTTTTTTAGTGATCTAAGATTACAATACTAGATTACTGCCTATGTGTATATAGATGTATCCTTGTTTTTTTATCTTCTTCTAATTACCTTTTGAGTGATGGTGCTGCTGTGACAAGTGAATTTCCCCACTGAGGGATCAATAAAATCTATTCTATTCTATTCTATAATAATAATAATAATACATTTTATTTAAAAATGGCGCCTTTCAAAACACCCAAGGTCACTTCACAAGATAAAACACAATAAAATACTAAAACAAATCGGTCATAAAAACAATCAAATAAGTCACAAGTCATAAGCAGTTTTGAATAGATGAGTCTTGAGCTTGGATTTGAAAAGAGTGAGGCAGTCAATGTTTCTGATATCTGGTGGGAGTGTGTTCCAAAGACGGGGAGCAGAGCGACTGAAAGCTCTGTCCCCCATGGTGGTGAGGTAGTAACAAGGTGGAGAGATGAAGAGGAACTGAGTGAGCATGATGGGGTGACAATATTAATGAGGTCGGTTAAGTAGGGAGGAGAAAGATTATGTATGGCTTTGAAGGTGTGGAGGAGAATCTTGTAGGTGGACCTAAATTTAACTGGAAGCCAGTGGAGTTGCTGAAGAACTGGGGTGATGTGGAGAAAGGAAGGGGTTCTGCTGATGACACGGGCTGCTGAGTTCTGGACCAGTTGCAGTTTATGAAGGAGTTTATTGGGGAGACCAAAAACAAGTGAGCTGCAATAGTCAAGACGGGAAGTGACAAGGCTCTGGACAAGAATGGCTGCAGCATGAGGGGTCAGAGAGGAGCGAAGACGATTTATGGATCAAAGATGGAAGTGGGCTGACCGAATTATGTTATTAATGTGTGCATGGAATGACAGTGAACTGTCGAGGATGACACCCAGACTCTTAACCTGTGGAGAGGGGTAGACCGTGGCACTGTCAATGGTTAGGGAAAAACTGTCAGCTTTAGAGATGGTAGACTTTGTACCAATAAGAAGAATCTCAGTTTTATTGCCATTAAGTTTGAGAAAATTTGAGGTGAACCAGGATTTAATATCAGAGAGGCAGTGGGTCAGGGATGAGGGCGGGAGAATGGAGTTAGGCTTGCTGGAAATATAGAGCTGGGTGTCATCCGCGAAACAATGGAACTGGATGCCAAATTTGCGGAAAATATTGCCAAGAGGGAGAAGGTATATTATAAAGAGGAGGGGCCCCAGGACAGAGCCCTGGGGTACACCTGAAGTGACTGGGGAGGGTTGTGAAGAAAAAGATTTTAACTGAATGAACTGAGTGCGGCCGGTGAGATAAGATTGAAACCAGCTGAGGGGAGTCTGAGTGATACCTAAAGAAAGAAGTCTCTTGAGGAGGATGGGGTGAGAAACTGTGTCAAAAGCCGCACTCAGATCGAGAAGTATGAGGATGGAAATTAAACCAGAATCAGCAGCAATGAGAAGATCATTAGTGATTTTAATGAGGGCTGTTTCTGTACTGTGGTGGGGGCGGAAACCAGATTGAAAAAGTTCAAAGAGGTTGTTGCGAGAAAGATGTGTGTTTAGCTGCGATGCAACAGTTTTTTCTAAGATTTTGGAGATGAATGGAAGGTGGGAGATAGGACGGAGGTTATTGAAATCACTGGGATCTGTACCTGTTTTTTTCAGGATTGGAGAAACTGCTGCATATTTAAAGGGAGCGGGAACAGTTCCAGAGGATAATGAGGAATGAATAATGGCCGTTATGAAAGGGAGCAGGGAGGATAGGCAAGATTTAACCAAAACTGTGGGTAGAGGGTCTAACTGACAAGTGGAAGGTTTGGACTTGATAATGAAATCAGATATTACTGAAGGATGGGGAAGTTCAAAAGTGGAAAGTTGAGAGAGGGGTTGAGAGAAATCGGAGAAAGGGAGTGAGGAGGGAGGTAGACAAGTGGGGCCAAGGTGCTGATGAATCCTATGGACCTTATCATTAAAAAACTGGAGGAGAGAGTTACAGGTTTCAGATGAGTAAAGATGGGAAGGTAGGGAGTCAGGGGGATGAAAGATGTGATTATAGATGGAAAAAAATCATCTTAGTATTGTCAGTGTTGGAGCAGATAAGACTGGAGTAATACTGTGATTTGGCCTGAGAAATGGAGTCCTTATAGAGAGAAATCTGAGCAGTGTATAAGTCCTTATGAATAATGAGACCAGTTTTCCTGTACAGTCTTTCTAGCCTGCGATTTGTGGCTTTCATGGCGCGGAGGGCAGGGGTGAACCATGGAGCAGACTGGTTAAAGAAAACAGAACGAGTTTTGATGGGAGCAAATGAATCTAAAATGGAAACCAAGCCATGATTATAGTGACTGACAAGAACATCGGGACTAGCAGAGAGATCTGGGTTCAAGTCGGCTATGCAGGAGGAGCTGTCTCTTATACNAACTCCACAGTTTAAGCTGTGCTGGTATTATCCTGGTACACAATAACACCAATGCAATATTCATGTGTTCTATACTTGTGCAATACCGGATTCACATTGTTGTCTGTGTCTCTTACAGTATGCTGCATAGTGCTGGTACCAAGTTTGTTTTTATCTTTTATTTGTGTTTTTTTTAGTGATCTAAGATTACAATACTAGATTACTGCCTATGTGTATATAGATGTATCCTTGTTTTTTTATCTTCTTCTAATTACCTTTTGAGTGATGGTGCTGCTGTGACAAGTGAATTTCCCCACTGAGGGATCAATAAAATCTATTCTATTCTATTCTATAATAATAATAATAATACATTTTATTTAAAAATGGCGCCTTTCAAAACACCCAAGGTCACTTCACAAGATAAAACACAATAAAATACTAAAACAAATCGGTCATAAAAACAATCAAATAAGTCACAAGTCATAAGCAGTTTTGAATAGATGAGTCTTGAGCTTGGATTTGAAAAGAGTGAGGCAGTCAATGTTTCTGATATCTGGTGGGAGTGTGTTCCAAAGACGGGGAGCAGAGCGACTGAAAGCTCTGTCCCCCATGGTGGTGAGGTAGTAACAAGGTGGAGAGATGAAGAGGAACTGAGTGAGCATGATGGGGTGACAATATTAATGAGGTCGGTTAAGTAGGGAGGAGAAAGATTATGTATGGCTTTGAAGGTGTGGAGGAGAATCTTGTAGGTGGACCTAAATTTAACTGGAAGCCAGTGGAGTTGCTGAAGAACTGGGGTGATGTGGAGAAAGGAAGGGGTTCTGCTGATGACACGGGCTGCTGAGTTCTGGACCAGTTGCAGTTTATGAAGGAGTTTATTGGGGAGACCAAAAACAAGTGAGCTGCAATAGTCAAGACGGGAAGTGACAAGGCTCTGGACAAGAATGGCTGCAGCATGAGGGGTCAGAGAGGAGCGAAGACGATTTATGGATCAAAGATGGAAGTGGGCTGACCGAATTATGTTATTAATGTGTGCATGGAATGACAGTGAACTGTCGAGGATGACACCCAGACTCTTAACCTGTGGAGAGGGGTAGACC
>SSNS01000494.1:30420-43555 GCA_006937985.1 Aphyosemion australe | reverse complement strand
ACATACAGAAAACCAACACACACAGATCAATATTTACTATGGACATCAGAACATCCCACGATACACAAAATGTCAGTGATAAGAACACTATACAACAGAGCGAAAATTATAACAGAAAAACAAGACTGCAGTCAAGAAAACAGACACATACACAACTCACTAAAAACCTGTGGATATCCAACGTGGGCGATTAGTAGAGGAAAGCAACAAACAAGAGCAGAAAGAATAGAGCAACCAAAAAGAAAAGCAAAGAACCCAGAGAAACAAGAACCAAAGCCAGTAATAACCCTCCCATACATCAGAGGAACGACAGAAAAAATAGTAGCAGTAATGAAAAAATACAAGATAAACACACCAATCAAACCATACACAACAGTTAGACAAAGACTGGTACACCCCAAAGATAAGATCCCAACAGGAAAAAAATGTGGAGTCATTTACGAAATCCCCTGCAAATTATGCAATAAAACATATATAGGAGAAACAGGACGCCAACTTAACACAAGAACAGCAGAACACAGAAAAGAATGTGAAAAAGAAACAAGAAGAATACACACGAGAGCAACAAAACAAGAAGCAGAGAGCACAATAAGGAAATCAGCAGTCACAGATCATTGCACCAGAGAAAACCACATCATGGACTGGGACAGAACAAGGATTATCAACACAGAACAACAAAAATATAAAAGATGGATTAAAGAAGCTATTGAGATAAGGAGACATGGATGGGGGACCATGAACAGGGACGACGGGGTGTACGCGTTGGACCACGCATGGGACTGCGTCATCGAGCAGGACGGCGCGGGCAGCAGGGGGCGATGTCATTGCCCCCTGCTGCCCGCACATAAACGGAAGCGGAAGTGAAGCTGCTTTCAGCGGCTTAGCTCAGATGAAGATCGCAGCGACGATCGAAACGTCAGCACAATAAGGTAAAAAAAGATCTATCTGTGTTTTATAAAGAACGAAAAGTAAAAGAATTACGAAAAAAACACACAGTATGAACGTACCAAAGATGAAGGTATTTATACCTAACATGCATGAAATTCCAGTGCAAAGCAATTCATTTAAAACAAGCATCAACAGGAGATCACATGATGAGAAATGACAGAATGTGAAGCTGCAGCTGAGCTGCAGTCAGTGATCAATACCACAATACTAAGAACTTCAACCCAAGCATCATTCCAGTAAAAACGTAGCGTAAAAACCATCGATTACAGTTGGGAAACCGGAATACCAGTCAAATCAGATATATCAAAATCATCAGGAGCAGCAGGTGCGTGAGTCAAAACAGCAGAACTGTGAACAAGTGCAACATTAATCATATAGGTGATACATGGTACAATGCAGCATGAAAACATAGAAAGAAAAACAAGAAAAATAATGACAGGAATCAAATATCGTAGCAATAAAGTGTAATAATTATTGTAAAAAATTGTACCAGGAACCGGAATTCATCCATTCCCAGAAGGCGAATCCTCTTGGAACACTGAGCTCATCAGCTTTCATCTGAGATAAGAGGTCGTTCATGTGTGTAAGGGTGGCGGTGATGTTGCCGGCAGTGTCAGGGAAAAAGGCGCAACATCTGAAACCAAGAGCGTGACCTACGACATGGCAAAGGCCCCCTTCCGAAGCCAACAGACGGTCAAACGCGAGTTGGTGTTGCATGAACATGTTCCAGGTTGCCGCCAGGAAAGGTGGAAGAACCGACAAACCTTGGGAAGTGAGTGCAGTCAAGTTTTCTAGCTGAATGTGCGGTCTATCTATGTGGTGTGAGTGAACCTGTGGGGTCTGCAAAAACGTCAGTACAATTGATTCAGATCAAATTGTCATGCCATGACGAACACTGTGCCAGGGCAGAGGTGTCTGTGCGTAACCAAGGATCATTTGGGTCAGTGGAGTGTTGTGGATGAGCTAATCCATACAGAATACGAAAAACATCAACAGAACGTAACGCTTCAGGCCTCAGTGGCGAAGACTCTTGAGGGAGTGTGGTATCAGCGAGTAGACGTAGCACGACGCGTTGACTTGAGCTGCTCGGACGATGGCAGTGACCGATGCAAACCAGGAGTTCCCTCCCAGCAGTGGTGTGTCCAGACAAAGTCCCTCTGTCCCATGAACCGTGAAACCATGGTGCAGTTTGAAGTCCCTCTTCCGTTGTGTCTTCCTGTGACGTCCAGACAGGTCCGCGAGTGCAGGTGACGGTCCATCTCTGTTGTCGGTGGGCAGGGTGGAGCCCCGTCCCACCATTGTTGCAGGTTCAACCGCTGTTCCATCTCTGGTGCCCCAGGCAGCTGCTGCTGTTCCAAACCGTCCGTCAGGTGCTGAGAGGCGGGCCACAGAAGAGGCCACATCCATGTAACCCATCATCAGAGTGAGGCATCCTGTATGCCTGTAGCAGACGTCCATCTTCACCAGGATTGAGACGCTCATGACCTGTTGTCATGAGCCCCTTTGAAGCCCGGACTTCGTTGCCACCCTAGTGGCGGTTAGGTGACTTCGATGAGTTTACAATGAGAAAGGTGGATCCAAGATGGCCTCTCAGCAACTTCCACAGCTGTGGGGGGAGCAGGACCCGATACGGACCGTCCCAACGCGGAGAAATCCAGTTGTCTCGTTTAAGCACTTTGATCAGGACCCAATTTCCTGGTTTCACGACCTGAGTGGGCAAAAAAGCACAAGAGGGCTCTGCGAGATCATTGTATATTATGACTTGTTTCCTCAGAAAACATTTCAATCATCCAGTCGACAAGGGTATTCTCCCTGTCATTGCGGTCTACTTGGCTGGTGATGTATGGGAACGGAAACCACAATCCCCTGTGTTTCAGAGCATCTAGTCATCACCTCATTAACAAAAATGTGTTCCATTGTTTGACCATTGTCTGACCTGATAACAGAAGGAATTCCGTAAGTAGGAAAAAAATTATTGCACAACACCGTCGCCACTGTTAAAGCGTCACATTTCTTTGTAGGGTAAATTTCTGGCCATTTGGATAATGCATCTATAACCGCAAGGCAATAATTCACTCCATGCATCTGTGACAATTCAATGAAATCCATGTGTATGGTGTGAAATGGGTATTCTGGCGTAGGGAAACCTCCCTTTTTCGGCCGTAAACGGCCCTGAGCATTGTTTCTCACACAAATCAAACATTTCCGATAATAGTCTTTAGCAAAAGAAGAAAGGTTTACAGTGTGGAAAGACGTGTTCATCAACTATCAACCGTCACGCAGGATCCCATGTGTCAGGGCCTCAGAGCAGCAAAATGAAGTCTCCAGCAGAGGGAGCCCCTGAGCTGCAAGCTTTGCACTCCGGTCAGCAAAAGAGTTTCCCCTGGAGACATCTGAGTCAGCAGTCTGGTGAGCCTGACATTTGCACAAGGCCAGGTGTTTCGGGAGCTGGACCGCTTCCAGCAGCCCCAACAGTTTCGAAGCGTGCGTCAGCTGCTTGCCACGGGGCGTTCCCATGCTGCGATTCTGCCATAGTTCAAAGGTGTGCAAAAAACATCCACACACTCAAATCATGCACTAGGAAGTAGGTGGAAGTCTACCTCCTGTCTGTGTGGGAACTCGTTCCACTACTACCAACCAATGAACAAACAGATAGACAGACAGACAGACCAACAATTATATAACTGGAGGTTGCATTTAATTCACGGAAAAATGCTCAAAAACCACCCCAAACGAGGTCCGTGCAGTGGACAACCCAATTTAGAACTCTCCACAGTTATCTTACCGGAGTATCAACACAGCTGTTTAACTATTATCTGCGTTTTCTTTCTGGACTAATGCTCAAGCCCCTATCTGCGTTTTCTTTCTGGACTAACGCTCAAGCCCTTATCATCAACATTTAATTATTGGAAAAACGCTCAAACACCAGCCAATAGCTGCGTTTAAAGGAACTAGAGGCAGGAAAAAAGAAACGATGCTCACGAGCGACGCGCCCGGCTCTGCGAGTAACTGCAGCCCAGCACGGGAGCGTGCACAGATGGCTATGTTACATAAACACAAAAATACCATTACCTGACCCTCTTCACACGCTCTCACGCCACACCTCCAATATCTCACGCTGAAAAGGCAACTCCCCGCCGCTCTCACGGACAATATTGCGGCGAAGCAATCCACGCTGCAGCCCTGATCACAGCTAATGCTACTGCACGCTAGCTCTCTCTGAGTCATTGGTGAGGTCAGATCATTGTCATCATCTCTAAACACAACCTATAATGTTTCTTACCTGCTCACTAGGAAATGAGCCATGGCAGCATCCTTTTTGAGTCCCAGATATAGTTGAAGCAGCCTCCATTCGTCAATCTTGTATCCGATATAGATTCGGGTCCCTGCCTGTCTTTTACCATATTTGGTTTTTGACTCACGAGATGCCGCTGAATAAACTTCCTTTGTGCCACGCTTGGTCGTTTGCTGGTTGCAGTAGAATCCATTCCCACAGTTCTTCTTTTGGAGTTTGGCGGTTGGCAAGCAACTTAAGGTGCAATAGCGCCGCCTACCGATCTGCAGTGTCGAACACATTTTCTTTCTGTTTTGAAGCTGACGTGAACGCGCAAGCAGTGTCAATTGACGCCACATCCGTAGGGCAGCGTGGGAAATTCGTGACCGAACTGCAGCGCATTTTGCAGCAAACAGCCTGTTCAAGAAAATGGAACGATACATGGGTGGCCTCATTCTTTTTGGTTTATAACGCTTCATCACCCATTAGCTTTGAAAAAATGAACATACATGTTTAATTTTTTACAGATTTTTTAAAGATCCTGCCTCTAGTTCCTTTAAATAAGGCATAACGCTCAAAAGCCAGAATTTAATGTCCTCTGTGTTTATATCTAGAATCAAACAAGATTGTCTCACCAGATCTCCCCAGCTCAGAAGCTTGAGTTCGCTGACCCGGTGGCTCCCTGACGACGTCAGACCCCAGGTGCCGACCTCCAGCGAAAGCAGGGCGCTGCAATGTCCGGCGGTGGCATTTGGCGTCGACAGAGAAGACCCCCAGGCTCCGCTAGAAGGACCAATTTATGTTAGGGATTTTCTCAATCAACCTAACTATCCGGAACTGGGGAGATAAGAAAGAGACAATGAACCACACATATAACTGTTTGCAAAGGGTGACAGACCAACTCAGGACAGAGTGTAGTCTGCCCCGAGCGGCTGCACACAGAGTTTATTTAAAGTGTGAGATAAGGCAGTGGGTGTGTTTACATGATGTGTGTGTGTGTGTGTGCGTGTGTGTGTGTGTGTGTGTGTGTGTGTGTGTGTGTGTGTGTGTGTGTGAGAGAGAGAGAGAGATGAGGAGCAAAGGAAATAGAGAAGCAGTACAGGACATAGAAATTCTATAAAAGTTTGGTTCAGAATGAAGATTTCAGATCATTCTGAAGATGATTCAGATTGAACTACCAATAAAATGTTGGAGGTTCTGCTGCAGCATTCAGATCTGCTCTGTGTCACATTTCTCAGCAGATGTTGGTCTGCAGGAGCTTTTAGAAGAACATCAGCTCAGTCTGAGGAGGAGATGTGAACGTGTGACTGAAGGAAGTGATGAACCAGAAAGTAGAACCCTCCTGAACAGGATCTACACTGAGCTCTACATCACAGAGGGACAGAGTGAAGAGGTTCATACCCAGCATGAGGTGGAGCAGCTGGAGACCACTTCCAAGACCAAGAGGCTCCATGGTGCTCCAATCAGGTGCCAGGACATCTTTAAAGCCTCACCTGAGCAACATGGAGCCATCAGAGTGGTTCTGACCAACGGCGTCGCTGGAGCTGGAAAAACCTTCTCAGTGCTGAAGTTCACTCTGGACTGGGCCGAGGGCTTGGAGAACCAAGATGTCCATGTGGTGCTTCTGCTTTCCTTCAGGGAGCTGAACTTGATCAGAGATGAGCAGCACAGTCTTCTCACGCTGCTCCGTGTTTTCTATCCAACATTCCAGAAGCTCCCAGCAGAGAAGCTGGCTGTCTGGAAACTTCTCTTCATCCTTGATGGTCTGGATGAAAGCAGACTTTCACTGGACTTCAGCAGCAGTCAGCTGGTTTCTGAGGTCACACAGAGGTCATCAGTCCAGGTGCTGCTGACAAGCCTCATCAAGGGGAACCTGCTTCCCTCGGCTCTGGTCTGGATCACTTCCAGACCTGCAGCAGCCAATCAGATCCCTCCTTCATGTGTCCACAGGCTAACAGAAGTACGAGGCTTCACTGACGCCCAGAAGGAGGACTACTTCAGGAGGAGGTTCAGTGATGAAGAGCTGTCCAGCAGAATCATCTCCCACATCAAGACCTCCAGGAGCCTCCACATCATGTGTGGAATCCCAGTCTTCTGCTGGATCACTGCTACAGTTCTGGAGAACATGTTGACTACAGAGCAGAGAGGAGAGCTGCCCAAGACCATGACTGACATGTACTCACACTTCCTGCTGGTTCAGACAAAGAGGAAGAAGAACAAGTACCATGAAGGACCTGAGACCAGTCCACAGGAGCTGATGGAGGCTGACAGGGAGCTTCTTCTGAAGCTGGGGAGGCTGGCGTTTGAACATCTGGAGGAAGGAAACATCATGTTCTACCAAGAAGACCTGGAGCAGTGTGGTCTTGATGTCTCAGAGGCCTCGGTGTTCTCAGGAGTTTGTACAGAGATCTTCAAAAGAGAGTGTGTGATCTTCCAGAAACCAGTCTACTGCTTTGTTCATCTGAGCGTTCAGGAGTTTCTGGCTGCAGTCTACATGTTCCACTGTTTCACCAGCAGGAGCATGGAGGTGATGAAGAACTTCCTGGGAGGAGACTACAGAGACTCATCTCTGGAGGACTTCCTGAAGAGAGTCATGGAGAAATCCCTCAGCAGTGAAAACGGCCACCTGGACCTGTTTGTCCGCTTCCTTCATGGCCTCTCTGTGGAGTCCAACCAGAGACTCTTAGGAGGTCTGCTGGGTCAGACACAGATCAGTCCAGGAACCATCCAGAGAACCATCAACAACCTGAAGGAGATGAACAGTGATAAAGTCTCTCCAGACAGAAGCATCAACATCTTCCACTGTCTGATGGAGATGAAGGACCTCTCAGTTTATCAGGAGGTCCAAAAGTTCCTGAAGTCAGAGAACAGATCAGAGGAACTCTCAAACTTCCAGTGTTCAGCTCTGGCCTACATGCTGCTGATGTCAGAGGAGGTTCTGGATGAGTTGGACCTGCAGAACTACAACACATCACCAGGGGGACGACTGAGACTGATTCCAGCTGTGAGGAACTGCAGAAAGTTCAGGTGAGTCCAGATGTGTTGGTGAGCATCATCAGTCAGTAGTAGTTATTAGAGCTGCTCAGTTTCAACAGAAAAATCACTTTAGTGAATGAAAAAGACGTCAAAGTGAATCAGAAGGTTTAGAGTCTGATTCTGGACAGATCAACACTCTCTGCTGCCTCTTTCTGCAGCAAAGCTTTGTTGAGGTTGAACTTGGTTGATTTGGTTCCTTTTTCAAGAACCAACAACAAATCCATCACTGCTTTCTGGTGAAGTGTGTCCACACACACCTCACTGTTCCACATTAGAGCTCTGAATCCCAGTCCACCCAGTCCTGCTGGATCTCTGATGTTGTGAACCTTGAAAGCTGGACATCAGCAGCATGTTCCTGCGTGTGCACGTGAACAGTTGGAGCTGACAGGAACAGGAAGCAAAGAGATCATCTTTCCAACTGGACCTGTTCACTGAGCTGAACTCAGTCTAAAGGTTCTGAGCTCAGATGGAAACTAGAAAAGAGTCCAAGTGTCCACCAGCTCCGGTGGCCTAGTGGTAGAGTGTCCACCCCGGGACTGGGAGATCAGGGTTCGATTCCCGGTCGGGTCATACCAAAAACTTTGAAAAAATGGGACCCAATGCCTCCTCGCTTGACACTCAGCACTAAGGGGTTGGATTGGGGGGTTAAACCACCAAATAGTTCCCGAGCGCGGCCACAGCTGCAGCTCACCGCTCCCCACCATGGGGATGGGTCAAATGTGGAGATTTAATTTCACCATTGTGTGATGAATACTTGGGACTTTGACTTTCTACAGCAGACGTGTTGATTCTGACTCTGGATCAGATCCTACTGACAGACTGTGGACATGATGGAAGCAGAAATGGAACGCCATGTTCCCTCCTTCATCTGCAGATTAAAGCTAAACTCAGATTCTCATTAAAAGTCTGCAGGTGTGAAAGAGACTGAACAGATTCACTGGCTCATGTCAGACAGTCAGATGGACCAGATGAAGCACAGATGTGAAGAGCAGATGTTCATCAGATGATGACATCACTGTTTAGTCATCATCTGATTTCAGGCTGTTTATCAGACAGATTCTCTGATTTTATTACAACTGACTTCAACTTTTCTTTCACCACAGAGCTGTTGGTTCTGGTTTTGGACTCTCAGAGCATCACTGTGAAGTTTTGTCCTCAGCTCTGAAGTCCAACCCGTCCCATCTGACAGAACTGGACCTGAGTGTGAACGACTTGTCTGGTTCTGGAGTGAAGGTTCTGAGTTCTGGACTGAAGAGTCCAAACTGTATTCTGGAGGTTCTGAGGTCAGTTCACTGCAGCTGTTGGAGGTTTTCTGTGTTTAACCCTTAAATAGTTTCTGAACACGTTGGGGGGTCAAATATTGAGATCATGTGACCTGATGCAGCATTCAACAATATCCTCATACATTCATATCAGCTCCACAATAACAGTTCAAGGACTAAACAGACTTCAGGTAACTTCATCAGGAGCCCAGCAGGAGGCGCTGTAGATGTTTCAGCTCTTTAAATAATGATCAGCTGTGATGCTGCCATTATTAGAACAAAGAGTTCTGTTAGAAGATGTTTTCAGCTACTATCTGATCATTTTATTATGATCAACTTCATTTAACTTGAACATTGCTGCTGAGTTTTAGGAATGCATTGATGAAGTGGTTGCTAAGCAACAGAAACACAGCGGCAGGTGGATGCTGTGGGACACCTGAGATGGATGAGAGGATCAGGATTAGTTGTTGGAACTTTAAACATGAATCCTGTTTGTTGGAAACGTTACATGGATCATTAGCTGCTGATTTCATCTTTGGTTTTTTTTCATGTTAGAAAAAGAAAAGAAGTTGTGAAACATCAGAACTTTGATCAGAACTTGTTGAAAAAGCTGCTGTGGAATCAGAGATTTGAAGCTGCAACAATCATGAAAAATCTCCATGAAATCCTGGAGGGACTGATTTATTTGTCTTTAATTCTTCTTTCTCTTTGGGCTTGTCCCTTCAGGGGACACCACAGCCAATCATCTGTCTCCATTTAGTCCTGTCTTCTGCATCCTCTACCCTCACACCAACTAACTTCATGTCCTCTTTCACCTTGTTGGTCTTCCTCTCAGCCTCCTGCCTGCTGGCTCCAACCTCAGCATCCTTCTACCTCTGGAATCATTGTCTCTCCTCTGGACATGTCCAAACCATCTCAGTCTGTCCTCTCTGACTTGATCTCCTAAACATCTAACATGAGCTGTCCCTCTGATGGACTCATTCCTGATCCTATCCATCCTGATCCCTCCCAAAGAGAAGCTGAACATCTTGAGCTCTACAAGCTCCAGTTGTGCCTCCTGTCTTCTCATCGTTGCCACTGTCTCTAAACCAAACAACACAACCAAACTACGCTCCAACACTTCTCCTCATTCTTTAACAGGAAGTCTCTGATGACAGGTCCCAAATGAGTTTCTAACACACACGGTGCTGTAGTTGTTTTTCTTTCAGATACAAGCTAAACTCTTTTAAAGCACATTAAACAAATGCTGAGAGAATTAAATGGTCATTCTAAGAAACTCTATTAGATCTGAATATCTTCAGATTAAAGTTAGTGATGTTTTTCTCTCCCCTAGTTATTTACTAAAAAAGATTTGCTGTCATTTTTGAAAAAACACCATTTTGTTTCTGAATTAAGAAGAAAAAATTTGCAACAAAGAATGGATATATCTTAATATTATTGGAAAATTAATTAAAAACAAACAAATAGATCTAAAAATGTTTCTGGTACTTTTACAGCCATTCTGTTGCGGAAATTATTCAATAAAAACTCTGAAAAGCTGCTTAAACCTGCATTTTTTTATTGTGGGCCTGTCTGTATTTTTAAAATGAATTGATGGGTTTAAAATCAATTTAGCTAAAGTTACTCTGGAGNTCCATCTCTGGTGCCCCAGGCAGCTGCTGCTGTTCCAAACCGTCCGTCAGGTGCTGAGAGGCGGGCCACAGAAGAGGCCACATCCATGTAACCCATCATCAGAGTGAGGCATCCTGTATGCCTGTAGCAGACGTCCATCTTCACCAGGATTGAGACGCTCATGACCTGTTGTCATGAGCCCCTTTGAAGCCCGGACTTCGTTGCCACCCTAGTGGCGGTTAGGTGACTTCGATGAGTTTACAATGAGAAAGGTGGATCCAAGATGGCCTCTCAGCAACTTCCACAGCTGTGGGGGGAGCAGGACCCGATACGGACCGTCCCAACGCGGAGAAATCCAGTTGTCTCGTTTAAGCACTTTGATCAGGACCCAATTTCCTGGTTTCACGACCTGAGTGGGCAAAAAAGCACAAGAGGGCTCTGCGAGATCATTGTATATTATGACTTGTTTCCTCAGAAAACATTTCAATCATCCAGTCGACAAGGGTATTCTCCCTGTCATTGCGGTCTACTTGGCTGGTGATGTATGGGAACGGAAACCACAATCCCCTGTGTTTCAGAGCATCTAGTCATCACCTCATTAACAAAAATGTGTTCCATTGTTTGACCATTGTCTGACCTGATAACAGAAGGAATTCCGTAAGTAGGAAAAAAATTATTGCACAACACCGTCGCCACTGTTAAAGCGTCACATTTCTTTGTAGGGTAAATTTCTGGCCATTTGGATAATGCATCTATAACCGCAAGGCAATAATTCACTCCATGCATCTGTGACAATTCAATGAAATCCATGTGTATGGTGTGAAATGGGTATTCTGGCGTAGGGAAACCTCCCTTTTTCGGCCGTAAACGGCCCTGAGCATTGTTTCTCACACAAATCAAACATTTCCGATAATAGTCTTTAGCAAAAGAAGAAAGGTTTACAGTGTGGAAAGACGTGTTCATCAACTATCAACCGTCACGCAGGATCCCATGTGTCAGGGCCTCAGAGCAGCAAAATGAAGTCTCCAGCAGAGGGAGCCCCTGAGCTGCAAGCTTTGCACTCCGGTCAGCAAAAGAGTTTCCCCTGGAGACATCTGAGTCAGCAGTCTGGTGAGCCTGACATTTGCACAAGGCCAGGTGTTTCGGGAGCTGGACCGCTTCCAGCAGCCCCAACAGTTTCGAAGCGTGCGTCAGCTGCTTGCCACGGGGCGTTCCCATGCTGCGATTCTGCCATAGTTCAAAGGTGTGCAAAAAACATCCACACACTCAAATCATGCACTAGGAAGTAGGTGGAAGTCTACCTCCTGTCTGTGTGGGAACTCGTTCCACTACTACCAACCAATGAACAAACAGATAGACAGACAGACAGACCAACAATTATATAACTGGAGGTTGCATTTAATTCACGGAAAAATGCTCAAAAACCACCCCAAACGAGGTCCGTGCAGTGGACAACCCAATTTAGAACTCTCCACAGTTATCTTACCGGAGTATCAACACAGCTGTTTAACTATTATCTGCGTTTTCTTTCTGGACTAATGCTCAAGCCCCTATCTGCGTTTTCTTTCTGGACTAACGCTCAAGCCCTTATCATCAACATTTAATTATTGGAAAAACGCTCAAACACCAGCCAATAGCTGCGTTTAAAGGAACTAGAGGCAGGAAAAAAGAAACGATGCTCACGAGCGACGCGCCCGGCTCTGCGAGTAACTGCAGCCCAGCACGGGAGCGTGCACAGATGGCTATGTTACATAAACACAAAAATACCATTACCTGACCCTCTTCACACGCTCTCACGCCACACCTCCAATATCTCACGCTGAAAAGGCAACTCCCCGCCGCTCTCACGGACAATATTGCGGCGAAGCAATCCACGCTGCAGCCCTGATCACAGCTAATGCTACTGCACGCTAGCTCTCTCTGAGTCATTGGTGAGGTCAGATCATTGTCATCATCTCTAAACACAACCTATAATGTTTCTTACCTGCTCACTAGGAAATGAGCCATGGCAGCATCCTTTTTGAGTCCCAGATATAGTTGAAGCAGCCTCCATTCGTCAATCTTGTATCCGATATAGATTCGGGTCCCTGCCTGTCTTTTACCATATTTGGTTTTTGACTCACGAGATGCCGCTGAATAAACTTCCTTTGTGCCACGCTTGGTCGTTTGCTGGTTGCAGTAGAATCCATTCCCACAGTTCTTCTTTTGGAGTTTGGCGGTTGGCAAGCAACTTAAGGTGCAATAGCGCCGCCTACCGATCTGCAGTGTCGAACACATTTTCTTTCTGTTTTGAAGCTGACGTGAACGCGCAAGCAGTGTCAATTGACGCCACATCCGTAGGGCAGCGTGGGAAATTCGTGACCGAACTGCAGCGCATTTTGCAGCAAACAGCCTGTTCAAGAAAATGGAACGATACATGGGTGGCCTCATTCTTTTTGGTTTATAACGCTTCATCACCCATTAGCTTTGAAAAAATGAACATACATGTTTAATTTTTTACAGATTTTTTAAAGATCCTGCCTCTAGTTCCTTTAAATAAGGCATAACGCTCAAAAGCCAGAATTTAATGTCCTCTGTGTTTATATCTAGAATCAAACAAGATTGTCTCACCAGATCTCCCCAGCTCAGAAGCTTGAGTTCGCTGACCCGGTGGCTCCCTGACGACGTCAGACCCCAGGTGCCGACCTCCAGCGAAAGCAGGGCGCTGCAATGTCCGGCGGTGGCATTTGGCGTCGACAGAGAAGACCCCCAGGCTCCGCTAGAAGGACCAATTTATGTTAGGGATTTTCTCAATCAACCTAACTATCCGGAACTGGGGAGATAAGAAAGAGACAATGAACCACACATATAACTGTTTGCAAAGGGTGACAGACCAACTCAGGACAGAGTGTAGTCTGCCCCGAGCGGCTGCACACAGAGTTTATTTAAAGTGTGAGATAAGGCAGTGGGTGTGTTTACATGATGTGTGTGTGTGTGTGTGCGTGTGTGTGTGTGTGTGTGTGTG
>SSNS01000494.1:1150-30091 GCA_006937985.1 Aphyosemion australe | reverse complement strand
AGGAACTGTGAAATGAAAAAAAAAGCTTTTGCTGTTTGCTTGTTCAAGTTGAATTCGAATAGAATATATAGTACATGACAGTCGAGGTCACACAACTATGTCCACCCCTGCTCGGCGCCACTCAGTGGGGGCAACTCCAGAGTGGTAGAGTCCAACCCCTGTGAAGGAAACTGGTTCTGGAGCTAGAGCCATGCGTCGAGGTGAATCCGACTAGATCTAGTTGGAACCTCTCAACCATTTACAGTATGTTTTTCTTCATAAGGGGTCTGTGGGCTGCACTTTGTCTGATCCCTCACCTCTGACCTGTTTGCCATGGGTGACCCTACCAGAGGCTTAAAGCCTCAGACAACTTAGCTCCTAGGATCATTGAGACACTCAAACCCCTCCACCACGATAAGGTGGCAGCCCAGGGAGGGGCATTCATGACATTTCCCTGTAAATGTGTTTTTTGTTTTTTTTTTAGATTATTGAGGAATTTTGTTTGTACTTAATAAATAATGAGAAAACAGTCCTGGTGAATTACTAAAATAAATTGAGTTTTGTACCATATTCTGATTTTCACCTGTAGTGAGAAAGATCCTTTTTTGTAAATCACAGAAAGCTAAACTTTATTTTAAAGAAAAGAGAGATAATTGTAATTGTGTTTAAAAGCAGGCTGTGGCACAAGCTCATTTTCAAAGCACTTGTTTAATTTAGGGAGGTGAACTTAGGTTTAAATGTATGGTTTCATTAAATCAAATTAAACATATTTCTGTATAAAATTAATTACTTGAATTAATTTAGTTCATGTTTCTTTTAACCTGCATCCTGTTTGCTTCAGCTCACTGATTTTATTCTTTATTCAGATTGAGGAACTTCAGTTTGTCAGACACCAGCTGTTCTTCTCTGGTCTCAGCTCTGAAGTCCAACCCGTCCCATTTGACAGAACTGGACCTGAGCAGGAACCACCTGTCTGATTCTGGAGTGAAGGAGCTCTGTGGTTTCCTGGAGAGTCCAGACTGTAGACTGAAGGTTCTGAGGTCAGTTCACTGCAGCTGTTGGAGGTTTTTCTGTGTTTAACAAAATAAAATCATTCACTGATTCTTCAGAAATCTTTTATTTATAAATGTTTTGTTTACTTAAAAACTTTAATCTGAACGCTTGTTTTATGTCAAAGTGTTTTTATTTTTTCCAAAAACTTAAATATTTATTTAGAACAAAAACAAGTTTCTGTTTCTTCTTGTTTGAACCTTTAAATAACTTTTATTGAATAAAATATTAAACATCAGTTCATGTTTTTGTGTTTTTGACTTAATAAAAATTAATTGATTTTATTTAATTGATTTAGTTCATGTTTCTGTTTTAACCTGCATCCTGTTGGCTTCAGCTCACTGGTTTTATTCTTTACTCAGATTGATGAACTGCAGTTTGTCAGAGGTCAGCTGCTCTTCTCTGGTCTCAGCTCTGAAGTCCAACCCGTCCCATCTGACAGAACTGGACCTTAGATGGAACCACCTAAAGGCTCCAGATGTTGAACAGCTGTTGGATCTTGTGAAGAGTCCAGACTACAACCTGCAGACTCTGAGGTCAGTATCTGGGTTGATTGAGTCCAGACTCTCAGCTGTTTGTTTCCACTGTGGACTGGAGTCACACCTGCAGAGGAAACACACTTGATGCTAAAAGTCTCTGCAGGTGTGTGAGCTTCACTCCAACACGTTAACATGAGAGCTGAAAGGAAGCTGCTGCTGATGGAGGATGTGCTGCATCACTGACTGACAGCTGATGGAGAGAGTCTGGAAACAGGAAGTCACCTCCTCTCTTCTTCTCTCTACAGGTGGAGTCATGATGATCTTTGACCAGGAGAGAAGATGAGCTGAGTCCTGATGATCACAATCAAAATATTAGTGGAGCAGATGAGTTACTCTTCATCCTGGAGTCTTCTCTGGAACCATTAAGGAGATCTGATGGGAATGTTGTCTTCATCCTGTCTGGAATGCCGGCACTGAAAAGAATCAAAGTGGAGTTTTTCATAGATGTTATGTTGCTGAATCTACATTAAGAGTCTGAGAATCTCATGATGTCTGGGTTAAATAAATCTGTATGGTTTAACAAATTATCAAATTAATAAAGACCATTTGACACCAGATTGCAGTAAGTCTACTACACCTTGTGTGTGGAGGTCCTGTTTGATCCAGGGGTCAGAGAGAGGTTAGTACGGACTGGCTGTCGGTGGCTTTGACCTCTAAGGTATTGGTACAGTAGCTTTGGCCCCGATACAAACCGTCTGGTCAGGGTACCTCACAGGTGACTGCAGGTAGCTGGTGGATTTGTTTGCATCAGAGGCAGCTTGCAAAAATGGTTGACCTCGGGGTCAAAAAGAGAGGAGATGGTTCGTTGTATGGCTTGGCTTCCCGGCCAGCCGAACCAGGTCGCTTAGCTAGAATTCTTAGATGGACTCCGTGAACAGAGTGAAACTTGCAGGACTGCAGGCACGGCGTGAACAACTGAATTGTTCTGGGAAGCAGCAGTTTTTATCACTTACATGTTTATCAATTTGGACAAATCAGGTTTGGACAACTTAGAGTGGGCGTTACCAAGATACCTCAGACACCAGATCCTTTCTCCAAGCCTTAAGAGGATTCATCCTTAATGTGGTGTAAATCTTATTAAAGTTTAATGTGAATGCAAATGCTAAATGTTCATAAGTAATATTATTACTTGTGAAAGTGAATATACTGACAGATTAACATTAACTTCAACAAATACTAATCTGGTGTAATTTAAGATATGAAACACATCCTTACAGGAATAAATATTCATTTTAAGTCCATCATTCATTATTATGATTATTAGACACATTATTAAACATTAGACATCCATATATTGTTAATTCAACAAGTATGATTATACATATGACTTATACTTATAAAGTCTTTCATGAGGCAGGAAAGATAAACTTTATTCAAGGAAGAAAGATAGAAAGTCTTGCGTCATCCTGGAGTCGTGATGTCTTGATGATATGCTTCAGGATAAGTTAGGAACTGTTAGTGTGTCAAGGGCACAGATTACTTGTCTCTGCGACACGATATCAGCGTGTCCTGACCACATTGACATGACCTGTAAGTTAAAAGTTAAAAGACGTCATCTGGCATTACAGTCTGCACCTTCAGTGGACCAGATCTGGACGTGCAGAATGACCTGAAAAAGACATTGCCACAACATGTCTGGGTGACATGAGAAGGACGTCCACAACGACCTCCTTTGGACCAGAATTAGCCCATATCTAAAGATCCTGGAGACGTCAGTACAGGACATCCAGAAGATGTTGATAAAAGACTTCCTCTGGCGTCACAGCCTGCACCATCAGTGGACCAGAACTGGACGTGCAGAAATTACCTGAAAAAGTTGTCGCCACGACGTGTCTTTGAGCAGTGAGCAGCAATATTTTTATATAATTTCTTGCACTTGTGTTGGACGTGCCCATGACGTCCAAAAAAGTTACCCAACCCAAGGTCCAAAAATATCAAGTCATATTGACATCCTAGTGGGTGTCAGTATGACGTGGACTCATGATTTCATTGCAAGGGACTCATGAACCGACCGGAAAGGGACGAGACTTAGGCTCCTTATTGTTGCTATTAGGATTAATTACTTTTAGCTGCAGAAAATAGTTACGTTCACAGAGGTATTCCAGTGAGAAAGCATCAATATTTATTGATGCATGCAGCTCTGTAAAATATGTGCAACATCCTTGTAAAATAATGTTTCTATGACAAAATATACAATCTTAATCTGACATCCACATTGATGCATGATAAACATTATTACAGTTAACTTCTTGACAAAACATCATGTTGCAAGGTGAGTATCTGGCCCATGACATGCAGAATCAACCAAGAAGACAAGTTTAGTAAGATACAAACATATTTATTAATAGTGCAGAACAAAAGGCGCTGCAGGAGAACGTGCAGGATGGGATCTGTTGGACGTGGTCTAGGAGACAGAGATGAGTTAGAAAATGCAGACTGTGGAGATGGGGCCTGGTTTGAGGTGAGTAGTTCTGGCTTACTGTTTTCCAGAGAAGGTAAGGATCCTGAGGGGTGAGTCAGAGTCAGGTCTGCGTGAGCTGTGGGTGATGTCGAGGAGACATAAAGGGAGCTGAGCATAGACAAGGCTTGGGGTTGCTGTGGGGTCCAGAAACAGGTGAGTTAGAGGCGAGGCTGTGGAAGGCAGGCAGACGGCTGAGAGCTGGAGACCAGGGGCCTCATTTATCAACCGTACTTACGTACAGATCTGTGCGTATTTCGTGCGTGGGAACGATTTTACGCATTGTGTGGTATTTACCAATTTGTACTTGTGCATGAAAACGTTCCTAAATATAAGAACAGCTCTGACCATGCAGGAACAGCATCTAGTGGCGAACAAGGGAACCACAATTCTGAAGGTCTCAGTGATCCACGCGTGTTCCTCATCCACTAATTATTCTACCCAATAAATAAATATTTAGGTGGATAAACAGCTGTGTCACATTATTGGAGCTAAAACACCCGTGACCCACGGGAATCTGATTGTAGAACGGCTGATTTTGTGTTATTTTGTAATCACAGTTTTTACTCTTCCCATTTTTATGATGTTTTAAATCATTTTGAATTTATTTATTTATTATGCTTTAATTTAATTATTTTGTCCTTGTGAAGCACCTTGTGATTTTGCTTTAGATGCGCTATATAAAAAATTGTTTCTTCTTCTTTTTATTATTATTATTGGAGGATTAAGCAGAGCAGAGTGCACTCCAGAGGGAACGGCTCTTCCGTGAGCGCAGCGCACTGATCCAATTCCAGTCCAGATTCTATTTTACAAATAAAACAACCTCCAGAACCTCCTCTGCTCCCCGATCATACACGCGTTGTCAAGTGTTCAGTGCTTCAATCTCGCTGTCAATAAAGTTTTTCTTTTTTGTCCGGGAAGAACCCAGGGAATCCCCTCCCGATCTGAGGACGTAGTGTGACCAAATATGGTTAATTGAGGGCGTTTCTGTATGTAAATGATGGTAAACAGGCACGAGCACATTGGTACAGATAGGTGGGATTTTTAATCAGACGATTGTGGAGGAACGTGCGTACGAGAGGCCACCGCATGTTTCCTAAATCAGACTTTTGACTGTTCGTACACACGTTCTACATTTCATCCGTAGAAGGGAATATAGGAACGTTTCTACGAACTTTTGATAAATGAGGCCCCAGGGGAGCAGGCAGTGAGACGTGGAGATGTGGTGTTGGTTGAAGGCCGTGGTGGTGGAGATGGAAGAACCTGAAGGCAAAGAGTGACAAGGTATGACCAGACTGTAGCAATTTCTGTGACAAGGCTTGGTGGCTTGAGTCAACCCAACACAAGTTTGGTACCAGTGAGAGTAATCATCCAGTGTTGAATGAGTGTCTCACTGCAGCTTTTATCCCCTGGACAGGTTGATGTGAAATCAGCTGCAGCTGAGAGCTCCCAGACACGCCCACCTGCAATTAAGAGCCCAGGGGAAAAAAACACAACCAGGCTGACACAGAGAGGCTCACACAGAACGTGACAAAGGTACCACTCTAATACAGTCATTGCCAGTCTCTGGTGAACTGCTGGTTATTCCTCAACATCTGAACTTTCCTCTAAGTCAGGTTAAGGTTGAACGCCAACTAAATCCACAGCTTTACGAACAAGTTATGAGGATACTCACTAGACCAGAGCTTCTAGCTTCAGGCAGTGTCATGGAGCCTTGGGGAAACCAACCAATCAGCAAGCAGCTCATTATCATATTCATATACTGGCCAAGTGGGAGGGGTAAACAGTTCTTTTCACTGCAGGGCTTAGTTTATGCTTCTTCGTCTGCGTCGGTACGGAGACACGCAACACCATTATTCGTCATTGTGAGGGCTCTCCAACAGGCATGCAAGGACAGACAGAGTCAAGCCCACTTTTCTAAACATCCCTCAAACAAGACATAGAGCGCAAGCTTGTGATTGGCCAGGACGCCGCTTCCCTTTAATTCATCACCAGCACTGCCATTTCTGCCTCAAAAACATAAAAAGAGAGCTGAAGATATTTATATTTATTTATAATAAGACACGGAGCAGCTTGAAGAATACCTCACGGAAAAACTCTGAAAATATGAACGTTTATTCACTCGTCACTGGATGAGTATAAAGATAGTCATCAAGTGTTTTATTCGTGGACGGAAATGATGGGAAACGTGGGTGTAGATGTGGCGAGCGCATGAAGAGGTGGAGGAGAGAGAGTAGTAAAACACACTTTTAGTCAAAAAGTGATTTATGACCCTATGATTTATGGCCCCCTGCTTTGATCCTTAATGTCCAGATATGATTTATTAGGGTTTGATGTATTTAAGCTTAGATCCTTTACGTCAATCGACAATTTATGATAGGATGTACTGGTTTATTACAGTTTGATCAATTAGGGCTTTGATCCTTAATGTCAATCTATAATTTACAAACGTTTCTATCAATTAAGGATTTTTAATCAGATGTAATTATATTGTACAGCAGCAGCAGCAGTCCCCCCACCCTCCCTCCCTCCCTCCCATCCTGCTCTAGCCCAAGACCCCCTCCTCGCATCCTGCTTTGTCCCTTTCTATCAAACTAGTGATTTACAACCTATACCTCATCCCCCCTCCCTCCTCCCCACATCTTACCTTGTTCCTTTATGTCAAGTAAGTAATTTATAGCTCAGCATAAGGAATCCCCCTCCACCCCCCTCCACCAACTTTTGGTCTCTCCTTCCTCCTCTCGCGCCCCCCCTCAACCCACCCTTTGATCCGCAGCTGTTGAGGAACCGGCACCCTTATGCAATAACTCCTCCTCTGATCTGAGCTCTTTAAAAACTCTCTCTCATTCAACACACTCTATTTCAGACTGAGAAAATCAGAATCTTCAGAATGGCCGAAGGAATCTCTCCAAAAAAAAGTGGTGAAGCAGGAGAAGGAAGAACCTTGTTCAACCAATGCTTCAACATCTACCAGAGATAGGGTGAAAGAGGAAAGCTCTGATACACCCCCATCAAAGGTCTTTGTGTGCAAAAAGGCGATAGTGATCCAGCAGATGCCTGCAGGGAGTGGCGCCACCCGAAAATCTACGTTCTACCTCAGCAGAGTCCAGCTTCCACCATTCGGCGATAAAGAAACGTTGGAGCAAATCTGGTCGCTGGAACCTTATGGCTACATCGGCAGTTTCGGCTTCCGGTTCATATATGAAGCTAAAGAACTTAATCTGCTGCACGATGTCGCTGAAGACACCCCGCTGATCAAATATCTGTCACTTGCGGCAGTTCTCGGCTACAATGACTGGTCGGTGCTCAAGCTTGCTGTTCCGCGCCGGGTGTACAACGATGATCGAGAGAGACCTCCCCCCGCCGCAAAACGCAACAGACCACAGGGTCTCCCATCGATATGTGAAATTCAGAATGCGCCGATCGCTTTCAGCGCATCCTGGGAAAGTCAGGAGGATACAGACGGACCTTGGATGTTCAGGGCTTCAGTGCATGAGAGAGGATCTGAACTGCTTCTAGCACTTGAAAGCGCACATGCTGAATGCGGTATTTACCGTCTTTTACTGGTCATCCCCTTCGATGCTTGGTGTGAGAAAATGGATGAAGTTGCAGACCGTATTATTTCACTTTTTCGCACCAGCCGCTGCTGGAAAGACATTCTCACAGTGCGGAAAAAGTTGGAATTCTAAGCCCCTCCTCATAGGAGGGATGAGGGGGACTCCATCGCCGTCATCAGACCACACCTCCTTCACCTCTGCTTATAAAGATCATTCCTCGAGAAACCCTTCCATCACCTCAAACCGACAGCATCAGCATGACGTGTTTCTACACTCAAGCCAGCCTCGATGACCTGTGGGGTGCTGACAGCATTATCCCCAGCCCAAGTTGGCTGCCAGCTGCTTCTTCACCTCCGAGATATAATGGGAGCCCTCGCCCTGCGTTCGCACCACCGCTCTTTCTGGAGGATCGCTTCCCGAGGCTTCCGACAATCACAGAGGGTTATAACACCTCAGCTGTTCCCGGCTCTGCAGTGTTTTCTGGCTCTGCGCCACACACAGCTGGAGGTGCGGTGCTGCTCCCGATGGTTGTGACATTGCTGCATGAATTAAAACAAATAACACCTGTACATCTAGCAATCTTCCCAATCTACGATCGACTCTCCGAGGCTGACTTGGATGCATTGACTCTCTGCCGAGTGACTGATTTCCGCAAACAGCTAAAAAAAAAAAAAGAAAATTGACTCAGCCGTGTCTCGATTATAGTCCCCAGTTCTTGGTGAGTATTTTAGAAATGTGATATCTTGGTTGTGTTTTTTTTTTTATTTCATTTACACTCTGATTAGGTTTTTTAGAAATGTGATATCTTGGTTAGGTTTTTTTTTTATTTATTAGCATGATTTTTTTTAAAACTCTGACTAGTTTTCAAAATTTCGTTTATACTCTGATTAGTTTTTTAGAAATGTGATATCATGTTCAATTTAAACTCTGAAATAAAAAGAGATACGAAATTTTAAAAAACTAATCAGAGTTTTAAAAAAATCACGCTAATACATTTCTAAAAACTAATCAGAGTATAAACGAAATTTTTAAAAAGTATCTCTGTGATGATCTACAAATTGGTTTAAAAAAGTGAACAGGTACTTATTAAAAAAATGTACAATAAAAAGGTAAATGATCATATTTATGTTTATTTATGTTACTTAATTGTCCCTTGCACGATAGCAAACTCTAGTTCTGGTTGATGAACTCCAGAGACCCGTGGTACTTCCTGTCCTCTTTTTTCTTTCATCTTTATTTTGTGACATGCACATCCCCATCTCAACAACAAATTAACGTATGAAATTTAAACACTTTTATGTCCACCACTCATGTTATTTCAAGCATATATACCATTTCCATGTACATGTCCAAAAGGGAGTAGGGAGAAGTATAAACTTATCCAGTCCTACCCCTGTCATTTACACACACAAAAATGAAAAAAAAAACCAACAACAAATGAATAAATAACTAAAATCACTAAACACACTAAACCACAAAGTCAGCCCAATACAAAACTAAATTTTCCTTTTCTAACCCTGCCACCAATTAATACAGAAGATTTTGGACGATTCTAATTGAATATACCCACTACCGTCTTCACAGTGATGTCAACATGGACGGTGCATGCAGTGAACTGTACTTTTCCAGATCCCTTGGGAACTTGCCAAAATTTTCAGTCAACGACGTTCATCGTATTGTTGACACTTTTTCATCTGCTCCACAGAGCAAACGAGAAAAGGGATTCAAATTGTACACATCCCAGTATGTGCACAACTATGAAGGTGAGTACACAACGCGGCTGTGCTAACTAGTGCTAACTTGACTAAAAGAGGCGTGACAAACACGTATTAAATGGTAACTACAGGTTGTTGTTTTTTGCTACATGGACTTTATTTCTACTATGCAATACGTTCATTTATTCACAGAGAGAACTTTGGTGCTATTTGGAGTCCGAGAAATATCCATCTACAATAGGGTATTCTACAGTTGACGTCACCACGCAAAGGCTGCTGGGAAGGGTCATACTGATAAGCCGCATTAACAATAGAAAATATACAGTTTCAGAGCGTTTTGACATCGATATGAAGGCATAAAATGGAGGAAGTTGTTTTCACGCTTCTTCTGTCTTTAGCTTAGCCCGTGTAGCTTTCCAGCTGTTTCACGTGGTGTCGGCCTGAAACTGGCGTCTCCGGGTCTGCAGCGTTATACTATTGACTTTACCGGCTTTGGAAAAGGGATAAAAAGTCCTCTCCAACATCCGATCTGGGCGTCTAGAGTCCGATTAGCACCTCCCCCAGCAGCAGCGTTAAGTTCCTTGCTGTTTGAAAATCTTTAGGAGACGAAAAAATAACTTTAGTCAGATCGGAGCAACTCAGACCCATAGGAATCCATACTAAAATGTAGATTGTTTGTATGACCATATTTCCCAGAATGCTTTGCGGCAATCTATTTTTAGCTACTGTAGAAAGCTCTATTGGCGTATATCCATAATGGGAGTTGTTGTAGCAGCTGTGCAGCCTCTAAATAAAGCATTATCTGCCAATAAAGTCCTTCATTTCGCCAATGATTTGGTATGAATCACTAGCGCCATTCCCCTGTTAGTTCGGAGCGTCTCGGACGTGTTTTGTTGTTATCCACGGTCTTTTACAGACGTTTAGTGAAACTAGCCAACGACAATTTCAGTGATGTCACAGCTGTTCGCCATCTTTGTTGTACTCTGAGCAAAACGTTCACTCTGTGCTTTATGACAGCGGTCGGTTAGACAAAACTTCCTACGGCAAATATCAACGTGGTTCGCTTTTGCGTGTATTTCAATTTCCAAATTTTCCAATAATTCCGTTGCCGACCGTCATTGCGCAGAGTTAAAGTTCTGCTGTCTAAAAGTTCAAAATTTTACAATTAAATATCTTAATTTATCCTCTCATTTACCACACATTTTCATTAGCATAATACTAGCCGGAAATAATTACTTCTGGTCGGAACCCGGAAATTTGCATTTTGTTGTGCACATGGTAGATTTTTCACTAAATGATGTGATTAAATTAAATTTTTATAACCAGAGTACAGATTTTGATGTTTATTGAATTACGTTACAGCACGATTTTACATTTTAAATTTGGGTAACATAAAAACTATTTGAACATAAACAACTCAGTGAAAGTAATTATTAATGTTTTTACATTATCACAATTAAATCATTGTAAACATTCAGACACAATAATTGAATCATCATAAAATACATCAAATGTTTCTAAAGCAGAGAAATATTGATCCTTAAATTAACCAGTAAAATAAGAATTAATTGATCTTAAAATGTTCAAATATCTTTTTTTTTTGAAGAGTGAATAAAAATCTTTAATCAGGCAACAAAAATAAATTGAGTTAAATGTATATTCCTTAAAGCAAAGACAAAAAATAGCTCATTTGAGCTTCTACATTTCATTTGTTTTAATGTAAAAGGTATCTTCACCAAAATCACATAAACGTTTGTAAAAAATAAAAAATCTGAATAAAAATGCTTTATAAGAAAGAGAGGGATGAAGCTTTGAATAAACCAGTAGCAGGTCATGATGAAAATCAGCTTCACTTAATGCTGAATGACTGTTTCAGACTTTCTTTTGCCTGTTCTTTTGTGATCTGGTACCAAGCTGAAGGAATGTCAGCAGGTTTTTTATCATAAATGTGAGCAAACCTTTCGTTGTACTTTACCATCACATATTTCCAGTAGTCTGATTCCTCAAGGCTCACATCTGGACGAATTTCCCAATCTGGGAAAATTTCTTTATATTTTCTGTAATTTTTCCATTTACCTTTTGTAGCGCTGCTCTGAAAACGTTTTTTACTGACCACAGTAGAAGAGCAGATGTCAGTGACTAGTTTTTCTGTGTCCTGCCAGCTGGATTTAGCAAAACCCGCTGGTCGATGCAGAGAAGCAAAGTGTTGAGTGTGGTTTCTTCCTCCTGCATCACAGGGAACTCCACAGAACGGACACTGTCTGCCACAACCAACCACTCTGGTGAAAAGAACGTACTGGGGCTTCATCTGGAGATGTTTGAGTTGAGTTTTAAAGTCTGTGTTTTTAAATGTCTCCCTCAGAGCTTCTTCCATGTCCTTCACAGACTCTATGAGCCAGCGAACAAACTGTTCCTGATCAGCATTGTTCAGGATCATGAAGGCCCCATGAGCATCCTGGGAAATGACCAGTTTATTACCAATTTCTTGGCAGAATTTTTCTACAAATGTCTTCAGGTTCTCAGTCTTCTCCGTGTTGGACTTTTCGATGGCATCATTTATGCTTCTGATGCTTGACTGAAGATGTCTGTCACCAAAATTGCAAAGTTTAGACACATTTGAGAAGTGATCCTCCATTCTGTCAAGTATCTGACAATGTACAAATTCTTCATAGTTGTCACTGTAGCGGATAAAGTCTGAAAAACGATCACCTGAGAGTAAATCCAGTAAACTATAATACTGGAAGGACATCTGTGTGCTGAACTCCTTTCTTGTCAGCATTTCATCTACTATATCAGGACCCAGAGAACGGTAGATAAACCTCTCAACAGCAGGTTTCAGGTACTGGTCTGTGAATTCTTTAGCTTTCTTCTGACTCTGGTCTTCTTTATGGAACACATCTTTAAAATCTGCAAAGACCTGTTTCTTGTTTTTCTCCAGACGTCTGTAGGGATCATTTTCTTGTATGAAATCTTCATGCATTTTCTGAAATTCTCTGGCAGCAACACCACAGATGTGCTGTTTCAGAGAAACCTCAAACTCAATGTCTGCTTTAGCATCAGATTTGTTCAGTTTTTCATCAATAATATGAAGAAACTCCTGAATGAAGGTGTCATGGTAATTAGTTTTTCTTGTCACGTTTTCAGACATAAAGTTATTACACATGTCTATGATGCTGTTAGCCAGTTTTTGTCTTTTGGCTGTACATTTGAGCTGGATGTTTCCACATTCCTGGAGTTTTCTGCAGCTTAGAAGTTCACATGCACGGCTTCCCTTGAGTGAAAGGTTTCTTCTTAAGAGGTGCTCCACACTGTTGAAGACATCTGTGTATTTCATTGCAGACATGGTGCTTGTTGTTTTAGTCCACATCTTATCAAACTCCTTTAACAACTCTGAGTCTGTCATCTGAAGATTTTTCTTTCTACATTCATCAATTAAAGCACAAACTGCTGTTTCAATTTCTTTTGTCTGATTCTCTCTGATTTTATCAAGTTCTTTCATCCCCTGTTTGTTGTCAGCTGCAGCTGTGAGCTGGTTAAACACAGAACTTTCTATCTGTTTACGAAGACTCTTGATGCTGATGGAGAATTCCTCTCTGTGTCCTTCAACCAGATGAACATGGACATCTGACTGCTTATAGTATTGTTCCAGATGATCAAGCAGCTTAGTCTCCCATGTAGACAGCTCTGTGGCTGCTTCTATTTCTAACTGACTGATGAACTCTCTCAGCTCAGATGTTTCAGAATTTCCAGCAACTGTCCCAAAATTATAAACCCTCGTTTCTGCATCGGTGACCCAGGAGTACATTTCTTTTTTGAACTCCCACTCCCATTTGTTGTACTCTGAGCAGAGCCTCATGTATGCATCAGCTACCAGGCTGTTTCTGAAGCTGAAGATGAAGTTCTCGTGTTGGACTGCTCTCCACAGGCTGCTCATCCACTCTCTGAACTCCAAGATGTTATTAGAAGTTGAGCCACACGTTCCCAGCTGCTGGATGATGTTCTTCTTGAGCTCATAGACAGACTCACTGTATCCTGCATTGACTGGAGCCATTGGTGGGTTTCCATTCCAGAGTCCAGGAATGTAGCAGTTCCCAGTGTCTGGACTGTACTCCATCACATCAGTGAAGCTCTTGTTCTCCTCTCTCTTCTCCATCCTAGCTGCTGCCTGGGTCATCTCATTCAGCTGTTGCAGGAGCAGATTCCTGTCTCGTAGGTTCTTCTCATGGGCTGAAACATCTGAAACGTTCTGGTGAACAAACTGACATTTAGGCTTTTTGCCAACCTCCTTCATCCTGAGGAAAGCATGCAACACCATCTGCAGGATGTCTTTCATCTCTGTAGAATTCTCCATGGCGATATTGATGATGGTGATGTCACTCAGCCCAACAACCAGCGTAGCTAGCTCATTGTCATGTTCGTAGCTGTTGTCCAGCTGTGAGAGCTCTGGTGACTTTAAACCTTCAGTGTCGATGATCATCATGAAGTCACAGTTGAGAAGGTCTCTGATGTCTTCACTGACTCTGATGAGCAGCATGAAGGCACCTCGAGTGCATCGACCACTGCTGACTGCAAACTGAACTCCAAACATGGTGTTAAGGAGAGTGGACTTTCCAGTGCTCTGGACTCCAAGAACTGTGGCCACCAGGATCTTGTTGTTTGGAGACACCAAGTCATTGAGCTGGACGAGAACATCACTCACCCATCTGAGAGGAATGTTGGATGCATCTCCATCTACAAGCTCAACAGGAAATCCATCCAACAACAACTGAGCACAAAGTCTGGGCAGATGCTGCAGCTGTTGACGTGACGGTTCTGTTTCTGGTAGGGAAAGAGAAGCTTCATAGATCTGACCCATTTCACGGAAGAAGTGTTCAGTTCCCAGTGAGCTGTTGGAAAGTTGTTGGTCAATTTCTTTGATTTCCTCTTTGTTCTCAGAATCTTTGGACTTTTCCTTGTAAAGCTCTCTGAGTCCAGAAAGTTTAGTACGAGACATGTTGTTGAGGTTCATTCTCAACCATTTCAGGAAATAACTCCTCTCTGATCCTGGGCTGGAGATTGCACTGATGAATCTTGACATGGCACCTGACATGGCATAGCTGTTTTGTTTCATTCGTAGTTCTTCTTTCTGCTTCTTAAGGTCACTTCTGTAGTTTTCTATATTCTCAGAACCAACTTTTCGAAGGCGAAATTCTTCTTTCTCTAAACAAGTTAATTCTCTCCAGATGTCTCCTTGCAATGGAAGCTGATCTTCTTTGTATTTAAGTGTGTCTTTAATTTCTGCAGTGATGGTTTCTGCATGTTCCTTCCCTGCCTGACACTCTGGAACATCTTCATCAACTGAGATTCCCAGCTCACGGGCAACATCAGCCATCTGCTCTACTGACATCTTCATCGGTTCATGATCAACAACATCACTGACTGTTTTTCTCAAACATTTGACTAAATCTGCATCATTTCTCTTTTTTGTTTTAATTATGATGTTAGTGTTAGTCAAATTCAACATATTTTTTACCTTCTTTACTGCATCTACACTGAAGTTCTGACTCTCCTGGTTTCCCACTAAGAAGATCTGTGTTTTGTGGTTTATGTTAGTCAGCAGTTTGCACTCAGGGTCCAGCTGGTCAAAGAAAACAATAACTGCAGCAGAAGTCAGACACAAAAAGGAGAATTGTGTTTCAAAGGAAGTGATGTCACCACGAAGGTTAGCTATAGCTACTGGCTCACTGAAGATGTCCATGTTTTTGTTTCCACAGGGAAGGTACCAGGTGATCTCAGTCAGTCCATTGGATATTCTTCTAGGACTGTCTCCACTCTCCATGTTGTGGTGAACAAAGGTGTCGTGCTGCTGAGAATTACTTAGGAGTTTATTGAGGATCTCTGATTTGGACAAAGAGCATTCACCCAGTCTCACAAAGGAGATCATTGGAAGTTCAGATAAAACTATTCTTTCTTCTCTGAAGCCCTTAGACTCTGAGAGAGCCTGAGGTCTGTACTTCTTAACAATGTCTCTCATGGCCCACAGCATGAGTGTGCACTGTTCTGTTTCACAGTTAGGAAGCAGCAGAGGCACAGAGAACTGACACATGGACATTTTTAGAGCCAGTTCCTGCTGAACAAAACCATCAGAACACAGAAAGAGAGCAGTGATGATATCTAGAGGGTTCAGTAGTTCATCTGAGTCTGAACTGTTATTCAGATCATCAAGATCAATTTCTGTCATCTCAGATTCAGAAACACATTTTACATTTCTAGCTGTTACATTAACCATCATCAGTTTCTTTAATAAACACCACAGAAGGTCAGATTTACACTCAGGAGGTTCATCAGTGATGGTCTTCATGTTGATCTCCAGTATCTTGTTGATTGAGAGCTTCTCTCTGTAGAACTGCTTCATCCCCAGATCCTCCAAAAGGCTCTCCATGTCTGAATCTGTATAAAAAAATGGTAACACATTACAATAAGGTACGCAAAACACCCAGCAGTCTTAATCAGGGACTAATAGTTATCTATGAAAGCAATAAGGAATGAATCCCAGATGAATGTAGTGCCTGTAGGCTCTGTTTTGTAAACTTCATGAAGGATGCAGATTATTTACAATGTCACAGTGATTTAACATCCCTGTATCATCTTCATTTCACTTGTCTGTCATTTCCTCGTCGGCATCCATCCGTCTCGACAGACGATGGAAAGTGAAGCCTACTCCCGAGTACCTACTGAGGAACTAATCAGTACTTACTAGGTACTTAACCATTAATTACTGCTTTTGTGTACCCTAAAGTAAAGTGAAGCCTCATCCCAAGTGACTACTGAGGAACTATTTAGTAACTACTAGGTACTTAACCATTAACTACTGCTTTTGTGTACCCTAAAGTGAAGCCTCCTCCCAAGTAACTACTGAGGAACTAATTAGTAACTACTAGGTACTTAACCAGAAACTACTGCTTTTGTGTACCCTAAAGTAAAGTGAAGCCTCCTCCCAAGTAACTACTGAAGAACTAACCAGTACTATTGAACGGTGTACTATTGAAAACATATCACGTGGAATTACTATTGACTACTCTAGACTCCCTGTTGGGGATTTTATATTTTTATTTATTTTCATTTATTTTGTTTAATTGTGTTTATATATACCCTTTTTGGAGTCCCTGGAGGGGGTACTGGAAAGCGCTCCTTCGGGTGAATCCCTCGTTCTGCTGGGGGACTTCAGTGCTCACAAGGGCAACGACAGTGAGACCTGGAGAGGTATGGTTGGGAGGAATGGCCCTCCTGATCTGAACCCGAGTGGTGTTTTGTTATTAGACTTCTGTGCTCTTCATGGATTGTCTATAACGAACACCATGTTCAAGCATAAAGGTGTCCATATGTGCTCTTGGCACCAGAATACCTTAGGCCGCAGGTCAATGATCAATTTTGTTGTCGTTTCATCTGATCTGCGGCCGCATGTCTTGGACACTCGGGTGGTGAGTTGGCTTCGATGGTGGGGGAAGAAGTCGGTCAGACCTGGCAGACCCAAACGTGTTGTGAGGGTCTGCTGGGAATGTCTGGCAGAGTCTCCTGTCAGAAGGAGTTTCAATTCCCTCCTCTGACAGAACTTCGAACACGTCCCGGGGGAGGCGGGGGACATTGAGTCCGAATGGGCCATGTTCCGTGACTCCATTTTTGAGGCGGCTGACCGCAGCTGTGGCCGCAGGGTGGCCAGTGCCTGTTGTGGCGGCAATCCCCGAACCCGCTGGTGGACACCAGCGGTTAGGGATGCTGTCAAGCTGAAGAAAGAGTCCTATCGGGTCCTTTTGGCCTGTGGGACTCCGGAGGCAGTTGATAGGTACCGGCGGTCCAAGTGGAATGCGGCTCGGGTGGTCGCGGAGGCAATAACCCAGGCATGGGAGGAGTTCGGTGAGACCATGGAACAAGACTTCCGTACGGCTTCAAGGAGATTCTGGTCCACCATCCGGCGTCTCAGGAGGGGAAAGCAGTGCACTACCAACACTGTTTACAGTGGGGAGGGTGTGCTGCCTACCTCGACTCGGGACGTTGTGAATCGTTGGGCCGAGTACTTCGAAGACCTCCTCAATCCCACCGGTATGTCTTCCAGGATGGAACCAGAGTCTGGGGATTTTGGATTGGGCTCTCCAATATCTGGAGCAGAGGTCACTGTGGTGGTCAAAAAACTCCTCGGTGGCAACGCTCCGGGGGTGGATGAGATCCGCCCGGATTTCCTTAAGGCTCTGGATGCTGTGGGGCTGTGTTGGTTGACGCGGCTCTGCAATATCGCATAGACATCGGGGGCAGTTCCACTGGATTGGCAGATCAGGGTGGTGGTCCCCCTATTTAAAAAGCGGGACCACAGGGTGTGTTCCAACTACAGGGGGATCACAATCCTAAGCCTCCATGGTAAGGTCTATTCAGGTGTTCTGGAAAGGAGGGTCTGTCAGATAGTTGAACCTCGGATTCAGGAAGAGCAATGTGGTTTTCGTCCTGGCCGTGGAACACTGGACAAGCTCTATACCCTTGGGGGGGTCCTGGAGGATGCGTGGGAATTCGCCCAACCAATCTACATGTGTTTTGTGGATTTGGAAAAGGCATTCAACCGCGTCCCTCGGGGGACCCTGTGGGGGATACTCTGGGAGTATGGGGTACCAGGCCCCTTGATACGGGCTGTTAGGTCCCTGTACAACCAGTGTCAGAGATTGGTCCGCATTGCCGGCAGTACGTCGGGCTTGTTTCCGGTGAGAGTTGGACTCTGCCAAGGCTGCCCTTTGTCACCGATTCTGTTCATAACTTTTATGGACAGAATATCTAGGTGCAGCCAAGGTGGTGGGGGGATCCGTTTTGGTTGCCTAAGGATCAGGTCTCTGCTTTTTGCAGATGATGTGGTCTTGTTGGCTTTGTCAGAACGTGATCTCCGGCTTTCGCAGGAGCAGTTTGCAGCTGGTTGTGAAGCAGCTGGGATGAGAATCAGCTCCTCTAAATCCGAGACCATGGTCTTGAGTTGGAAAAGGGTAGAATGCCTTCTTCAGGTCAGGTACGAGGTCCTGCCCCAAGTGGAGGAGTTTAAGTATCTTGGGGTCTTGTTCACGAGTGAGGGAAGGGTGTAGCGTGAGATCGATAGGCGGATTGGTGCTGCGTCTGCAGTGGTGCGGGCGTTGTACTGGTGTGTCGTGGTGAAGAGAGAGCTGCGCCGAAAGGCGAAGCTCTCGATTTACCGGTCGATCTACGTTCCTACCCTCACCTATGGTCACGAGCTTTGGGTAGTGACCAAAAGAACAAGATCGCGGATACAAGTGGCCGAAATGAGTTTTCTTCGCAGGGTGGCTGGGCTCTCACTTAGAGATAGGGTGAGAAGCTCGGTCATATGGGAGGGGCTCAGAGTAGACCCGCTGCTCCTCCACATCGAGAGGAGCCAGTTGAGGTGGCTCGGGCATCTGATTAGGATGCCTCCTGGACGCCTCCTTGGTGAGGTTTTCCGGGCACGTCCAACTAGGAGGAGACCCAAAGGAAGACCCAGGACACGCTGGAGAGATTATGTCTCTCGGCTGGCCAGGGAACGCCTTGGGATTCCCCTGGAGGAGCTGGCCCAAGTGGCTGGGGAGAGGGAGGTCTGGGCTAAAATAACTTTAAAAATGCTTAAATGTGATCATCTGACCCTGTTCTATGAGAAAAAGTAAGTCATATTTCATATTTTATTTTTCTCCTATGTCCCTCCCCTGGCTTTACAGCTAAACTAATCTTTTCTGCAAGCCTACCACGTTGACCAATAGCGCTGCATTTCCAATGTTCTCTCTCTTGACTCGGCTTTCCCTGCATGTGCACGTTAGGAGGCATGGCTTTTGGCTCATTCAGGAAGGCCGGGGATAGAGTAACAGCCTTTTGAATTTTAAAATATCCCCCTCCTTGCTCTGATAACATCAACTTACGGACCCTGCCTTCAAGCTGCTGCCCCTGCGACCAGACTCCGGATAAGCAGAAGAAAATGGATGGAATGGATGGATGTGTTTATATTTTAATTATCATGCAATATCATGTGTCTGATTTTGTAAATAAGCTCAATAAAATCTGTCTTTTTTAGCTGAGTAAGCACCTTCCTCAGTAGAAATTAAAGCATTTGGGGCAAATGGAGACCCAACTAAGATGGCGGCCGGCCACTACGGCAGCTCCAATAGTCAGCGCCAGTCCATGAGAAGTCTACGTATATGTCTGCCTCTCTCACTGTCAAGTTGCTGATGCAGCAGTAGCATGCTAAGTAACATTTCCTTCCGCTTTTCAAAATAAAACCAAAATAAAATACAGCATTTAGCTAGATAAGTCAATAGTAATCCCACGTGATATGTTTTCAATAGTACACCGGTTGTTGCAACTGTAGGCTGCACAAAATCGGGCATAGTTGCTCACCCTGCATTGACTTTGGAGAATGTGGAGACCCATCCAATATGGCGGCGACGCTCTGATGAAGGCTAGAGGTTCCTAGTAGTCATGAGCGAGTGATGAAAGAATTGTTCAGTACTCGCGAATCACTTTACTGACTCATAAATCATGAGTCACAATCCCAACTGACTCATTTACAGACTCGTCCCTGTTACTGTTAGTAAACTAATTTCATTAGTAGAAATACATGTAGCTTATCATTAAAATTGTGGAAAAAAATAACCACCAGTTTCTTAATAGAAGCATTTTCTTACCTGCTCTGGGCTGGAAGCTCATTAGTTCCCAGTAGCATCGCTTTGCTAACAGCACGTTTGAATCACTCACCCCCTCCCTTCCTGAAAGCTACCTTAAAATGTCTGGTGCTAAATCGTAGCATGAAGGAATCATTCAGTTCCTCCATAGCGGATCTTACTCAGAGGACAAACACATCACTCACCCCCTCCCTCGCGGGTTTCAGCTCAAACGAGTCACTCAGTGGAGTGGAGGCTCGCAGTACCGTAGTACTGATTAGTTCCTCAGTAGTTAATTGGGAGGACGCTTCACTTTAGGGTTCACAATAGTAGTAGTTAATAGTTAAGTACCTAGTAGTTACTGATTAGTTCCTCAGCAGTTACTTGGGAGGAGGCTTCACTTTACTTTAGGGTACACAAAAGCAGTAGTTAATTGTTATTACCTAGTAGTTACTAATTAGTTCCTCAGTAGTTACTTGGGATGAGGCTTCACTATACTTTAGGGCAGTGTTCCCCAACCCTGGTCCTCAGGGCCCACTGTCCTGCATGTTTTCCATGTCTCTGCTTCAACACACCTGATCTGCATTGCCTCCTCAGGAGGACTTCAAGTGCTACAGATGCCTGTTAATCACTCATTCATTTGAGTCAGGTGTGTGGCAGCAGGGAAACACTATTGTTTGAAAGTGCAACATGGAAAACATGCAGGACAGTGGGCCCTGAGGACCAGGGTTGGGGAACACTGCTTTAGGGTACACAAAATCAGTAGTTAATGGTTAAGTAGGTAGTAGTTACTGATTAGTTCCTCAGCAGTTACTTGGGAGGAGGCTTCACTTTTCTTTAGGTACACAAAATCAGTAGTTAATGGTTAAGTACCTAGTAGTTACTGATTAGTTCCTCAGTAGTTACTTGGGAGGAGTCTTCACTATACTTTAGGTACACAAAATCAGTAGTTATTGGTTAAGTACCTAGTCGTTACTGATTTGTTCCTCAGTAGTTACTTGGAAGGAGGCTTCACTTTAGGGTACACAATAGCAGTAGTTAATTGTTAAGTACCTAGTAGTTACTGATTAATTCTTCAGTAGTTGCTTGGGAGGAGGCTTCACTTTACATTAGGGTACACAAAAGCAGTAGTTAATGGTTGTGTATCTAGTAGTTACTGACTAGTTCTTCAGTAGATACTTGGGAGGAGGCTTCACTTTAGGGTACACAATAGCAGTAGTTAATGGTTAAGTACTTAGTAGTTACTGATTAATTCTTCAGTAGTTAATTGGGAGGAGGCTTCACTTTAGTGTACACAATAGCAGTAGTTAATGGTTAAGTACCTAGTAGTTACTGATTATTTCCTCAGCAGTTACATGGGAGGAGGCTTCATTTTACTTTAGGATACACAAAAGCAGTAGTTAATGGTTAAGTACCTAGTAGGTACTGATTAGTTCCTCAGCAGTTACTTGGGAGGATGCTTCACTTTACTTTAGGGTACACAAAAGTAGTAGTTAATGGTTAAGTTCTTAGTAGTTACTACATGGGAGGAGGCTTCACTTTACTCTAGGGTACACAAAAGCAGTAGTTAATGGTTAAGTACCTAGTAGGTACTGATTAGTTCCTCAGCAGTTACTTGGGAGGATGCTTCACTTTACTTTAGGGTACACAAAAGTAGTAGTTAATGGTTAAGTTCTTAGTAGTTACTACATGGGAGGAGGCTTCACTTTACTCTAGGGTACACAAAAGCAGTAGTTAATGGTTAAGTACCTAGTAGGTACTGATTAGTTCCTCAGCAGTTACTTGGGAGGATGCTTCACTTTACTTTAGGGTACACAAAAGTAGTAGTTAATGGTTAAGTTCTTAGTAGTTACTACATGGGAGGAGGCTTCACTTTACTCTAGGGTACACAAAAGCAGTAGTTAATGGTTAAGTACCTAGTAGGTACTGATTAGTTCCTCAGCAGTTACTTGGGAGGATGCTTCACTTTACTTTAGGGTACACAAAAGTAGTAGTTAATGGTTAAGTTCTTAGTAGTTAATGATTAGTTCCTCAGTAGTTACTTGGGAGGAGGCTTCACTTTAGGCTACACAATAGCAGTAGTTAATTGTTAAGTACCTACTAGTTACTGATTAATTCGTCAGTAGTTGCTTGGGAGGAGGCTTCACTTTACATTAGGGTACACAAAAGCAGTAGTTAATGGTTAAGTATCTAGTAGTTACTGACTAGTTCTTCAGTAGTTACTTGGGAGGAGGCTTCACTTTAGTGTACACAATAGCAGTAGTTAATGGTTAAGTACCTAGTAGTTACTGATTAGATCCTCCGCAGTTACTTGGGAGGAGGCTTCATTTTACTTTAGGATACACAAAAGCAATAGTTTATGGTTAAGTACCTAGTAGGTACTGATTAGTTCCTCGGCAGTTACTTGGGAGGATGCTTCACTTTACTTTAGGGTACACAAAAGTAGTAGTTAATGGTTAAGTACCTATTAGTTACTGATTAGTTCTTCAATAGTTACTTGAGAGGAGGCTTCACTTTTATTTAGGTACACAAAAGCAGTAGTTAATGGTTAAGTACCTAGTAGTTATTGATTATTATTCAGTAGTTGCTTCGGAGGAGGCTTTACTTTAGGATTCACAAAAGCAGTAGTTATTGGTAAAGTACTTAGTAGTTACTGATTAGTTCCTCAGCAGTTACATGGGAGGAGGCTTCACTTTACTTTAGGGTACACAAAAGCAGTAGGTAATGGTTAAGTACCTATTAGTTACTGATTAGTTCTTCAGTAGTTACTTGGGAGGAGGCTTCACTTTTCTTTAGGGTACACAAAAGCAGTAGTTAATGGTTAAGTACCTAGTAGTACTGATTAGTTCCTCAGTAGTTACTTGAGAGGAGGCTTCACTTTACTTTAGGGTACACAAAAGCAGTAGTTAATTGTTAATACCTAGTAGTTACTAATTAGTTCCTCAGTAGTTACTTGGGAGGAGGCTTCATTTTACTTTAGGATACACAAAAGCAATAGTTAATGGTTAAATACCGAGTAGGTACTGATTAGTTCCTCAGCAGTTACTTGGGAGGATGCTTCACTTTACTTTAGGGTACACAAAAGCAGTAGTTAATTGTTAATACCTAGTAGTTACTGATTAATTCCTCAGCAGTTACTTGGGAGGAGGCTTCATTTTACTTTAGGATACACAAAAGCAATAGTTAATGGTTAGGTACCTAGTAGTACTGATTAGTTCTTCAGTAGTTACTTGGGAGAATGCGTCACTTTACTTTAGGGTACACAAAAGCAGTAATTAATGGTTAAGTACCTAGTAGTTACTGATTAATTCGTCAGTAGTTACTTGGGAGGAGGCGTCATTTTACTTTAGGATACACAAAAGCAATAGTTAATGGTTAAGTACCTAGTAGTTACTGATTAGTTCCTCAGCAGTTACTTGGGAGGATGTGTCACTTTACTTTAGGGTACACAAAAGCAGTAGTTAATGCTTAAGTACCAAGTAGTTACTGATTAATTCGTCAGTAGTTACTTGGGAGGAGGCTTCACTTTTCTTTAGGTACACAAAATCAGTAGTTAATGGTTAAGTACAGGCATTACATTCATCTGGGATTCATTCCTTATTGCTTTCATAGATAACTATTAGTCCCTGAATAAGACTGCTGGGTGTTTAACAGTAAGTACTGGTTAACTAGCTATTAGTCCCTGAATAAGACTGATGGGAGTTTTTCACCAGTAAGTACTGGTTAACTACCTATTCGTCCCTGCTTTATTACTCATTGCCCCCTAATTTGTTCCCTAGTAACAAAGCACAATTAACTACATATTGGTCCCTGAATAAGACTGCTGGGTGTTTACCAGTAAGTACTGGTTAACTAGATATTAGTCCCTGAATAAGACTGCTGGGTGTTTACCAGTATGTACTGGTTAACTACCTATTAGTCCCTGAACAAGACTGCTGGGTGTTTACCAGTAAGTACTGGTTAACTACCTATTAGTCCCTGAATAAGACTGACAAGAGTTTTTCACCAGTAAGTACTGGTTAATTACCTATTCATCCCTGCTTCATTACTCATTACCCCCTAAGTTGTTCCCTAGTAACGAAGCACAATTTTGCATACCTTATTGTAAAGTGTTACCAAAAAAATGTTTAAGCAATATGTTTCAGTTTGATAAATTAAGGTGTAGATCCCAAACTTTGATTATTTTAAAGTTGTGGTCTTTGACTTGAATCACGTTTCCCACACAGTATTGATTGTTTCATGCACTTACATGGAAAAAAAACTTCTTTTCCAAATATCATGTAAGAGATACTTACTTGTCATAGCTTTTTAAAATGCAAGAATAATTTATATTTTAAAAAATTATCTTCACACATGGTATATTGATTTTTCTCTCACATATTTTCATTTGTTTTACTTTTAATTTGAAGGGCTGTTTGAGTTTGCCTTGAATCATCTAAATTCTGATTCTATTATCATTTTAGAAATCATCAATATTATTTGGTAACATCCAAAAGTTCAGTGTGTGCTTACTTGTTTCTATGGACTGTGTTTTTTCTGGAGCCTGAGGATGTAGGAGTTTTGAGACTGGAACAGTTTCTTTGTCCCTGCAGCTGATTTCAGCGTCAGTCTCCACTTCACCAACAACAGTGTCCAGAAACTGAGAGACAAACTCAGTGCTGATATTACGTACTGATGTCTTCACATGAAGTCAAGGAGCTGGGAACATAATAACACAAATATTAACAATAAAATGACATGAGGCTTCTTACATGTGAAACATCACGCTCTGGGTATCTATGGAAACAACCCAGCCACCACACTTTGGTGGGCCCCATATGGGATCTATATGGGTAAGCTGTATGGGTCCCAACAGGGTTTGTCTGCAGTTTCCACGGTGGCTCCATGGGGGTTTACCCAGAAAGATTTTTGCCCACATAGATTTTAATGGGGCCTACATGGGTTTTCAGTGGGTTTGACTCAAACACTGGCAAACCTCTGTGAGACCACAATGGAAACCGCGGACAAACCCTGTTGGGACCCATATGGCTTGACCATATAAATCCCATATGGGGCCCACCTATGTGTGCTGGCTGGCAAAGCTTGTTACTGACCTGTTTCACCTGAACAGTCAGCTTCATAGTCAGAAGTTGTTGACTGGAAATCTTTTACTTCCTCACAGTAAAACTCAACAAAGGAATCACCGCTATAGTTTCCCTTTTGATAAAAGTACACAAAAATATTAAAATTAAATAACTGTAATAAAATATGAATGGATGCAATTTTTAATTGAATCAGGGTGTATCCAAAGTGACTGTGTACCTCTGAAGTGGGAGCAACCTCTCCATCATCTGGTGTTGATATGCGACTTCTCTGAAAGAAAATTGTAGGATAAGTATTTTAGCATTTATCTTCCAACTGTATGAATATCTTCTTCCTTCTAACCTGCATCTTAATTATTTGTCACAAAATAAGTGTTGGAAACTGGCTCGTTTTGGATAAATGGAATACTGTGGCCGGATTCACCGATCACTGGACAACGCTGACGTCATCGGGTCACCTCGCAGGAGCCGAGCAACTGGAGTTGTGTTATTAAAAGATAATAGAATGAAGGAAAAGGAGAATAAGTTATGCACCACTGCTTACAAAAGAACTGAAACTATAAACAAAGGTGGTGCTGCTATTTTCATGTGTTACTCACTTGTATTTAACCTTTTAAACGTATAAAATTGTGTTACGACTAACAGGAGATGTTAAAATGGGTTAAAGGTCATTGTTTATATTCAGGAAGCTGTACTAAGCAGAGTCAGGATGTGGTTAAGAGGAGCAGGTCTGTACTGTAACACGAGCTCTGAGTGATCAGAAATTATATGAATGAGAAATGCATTTTGATTGGAGCTTTTGGTGATGACTTGGAAGCTTCCGGAAAATTTTGGTATAAAAGCAATAACGGGACAAAAATCACCGGCTCTCTTAGCGGAGAGTCCACAGGGTGGCTCTCTTACTTGAGATTACCCAGACCGGTTCTTTTAGAGACTGTTTTTTCTCTGGTCATTGGGCAACAGTCAGACCCTCCTTGTTAAGAGCTCTTTAGACTTGGCTCTGCAGCTGAGGGTCTTCAAGGCTTATCTTAGAGAACAAGAGACTTAAGCTGTCGGGTGAGGACGTTCATGGGGCTGAGAATCCAGAACTCCACACAGCTGCCAGTTATCATTATGGTAAAGTTATAAGGCATAATAAAAAAGAAAAGAAATACCCAAAGCTTAAGTGTGTGAGAAAATAAGAAAAGAATGCTTTATGCATATGCATATGATCCACTGATTACCCTTTTATTATTCATTTTCCTTTTGCCTTTTTTCTCATCCTTTTAAAACACAATTTTGACTTTTCCCTTTTTTGATTTTTTTAATCATTTTTTTATTTTTACTTTACTTTTTGTTTTTGTGAAGCACCTCGTGATTTTTATCTGGAGAGGCGCTATATAAAAGATCGTTTCTTCTTCTTTACTGAACATCAAATTGAGAGCAGCTCTGGTGTTGCTGCTTTAGCTGAAGAATTTAAATCTTTGAATTTTTCCAGGTGTTCCATCAAAATACTCCATCTCATGCTGGGTTTGTATTTTACTCATTTATTCAGTGTTTTACTTCTTTAATCAATACGTTACTCATTTATCAGAATTTTACTCAATTTCATCAACATTTTCAGTATTTTATCATTTACTCACAGCTATATTTTAAGGGTTTTGCATTTTTTACTTTGTCTAAGTTTTACTGGTTTTATTAACAAACAAACAAAAATTAAACTAAACATGATTTTATTCCTTTTATTAATAATTTTCATTGCTTTTATTTTTGGAATCCTGAACAAGGATACAGTCTAAACCATGCAGGAAACATGCTGGAACCAGACTGCAGATCCAGGTATGTCAAGCTCAAATTCCCAACAAACCGGACTGACACTCTGAAGTTGCAAGTGGAATATTCTGGCCTCAGAGGGCGGTGGGGGTCTAAGTGACATTTCATTAACCCTGTAAAGGTTAATTTTAGCACGTACTGGCTCAAGAAATTGTTTTAAAAATACAAAAAAGTTGCAAAGTATCCTTTTAATAGTAGACTGATAATATCAGACATCCATAATCTCTTTGTATCTGTTTTAAAAGCTGCAACAAAATGTTTTGTATTTTCTTTCATTGCCTGACACATTGTTTAACCTCCATGAAAAATATGAATGTCATGTTTATTACAAAATTGGGCATTAAAATATGGCTACCATTATAATTTAGACATTAAATTTACAGTTAGCTCTGCTTGCTCTGCAATACTCACATTTAATCAGATATTTTGTAATTGAACCATGGGTTTCTGTAGCATCAACAATTAGTAACCAATAAAACAACAGCATAAGCAACATACCTTTGCAGGAGAGCTGTCTACACGGAGATTATTTTTTCCTCACTCTGAAGCATTTTTGATGTTGTGTGAAGCATCTTCTGTCCTGCTGTGGGGAGGTGTGAAATAACATGCCCCATTTTATATTGTGCTGAAGCCACTTTCACATTCATTTTGTTTACAGGAAATCCATTACAGTAAATGGCACGACATTTATCATTAGTATACTAGGGTTTTCCCTGCTGAAGAGAACCAAAGGCCGTTATGCTTTATGTTTTAATGACATCTTGCATTTCTACGTTTCCTAAGATCGAACAGAAGAGGGAAGAAAAGCTTTCAGAGTGTCTGCCCTCTCGGCTTGGAACGTGTTGCAGTCTTAACTGAAACTGAACCTGTTTCGTTGAACTTTTTCTGCTCCATCTTATGAAACAAAAACAGAAATCTTTTCAAATGGGCCAGTATGACCGAAAGAGTGCGCACACTCCCCCCACACACCCCCTCTCCCACCGCACACCTCTACTACATAGATATGAAATCGCATAGCTGTAATAGACTTTTATTTTGAAAATTACCGGACATTTTACACTGAAGCCGCATGTGATTTCCTGCCTAGCCCTTTGTTAACTGCGGAAATTGACGCATCCCAAAAGCGGCTCGTGGCAAAAATAGAACCGATCCTATCTTTAGCGGTGCAGTGCGCCACTTCTGGGACGCGTCTGAAAATTGCCGCATCGCAGCTGGTTTGAATCACCCTCACAGACTATAATGGATTCTATTTGAAGCAGCGACATTCCACTGCCGTTCCGCGCCGCTGCTGCTTTCAGTGTGCAGCCGGCATAAGTGTCTTATCCGATATGACGTGTGCTGCTGCGTTTCTTGGTCAGGTCACCCTTTTACAAAAGCTAGTTAAACTAGATAAATTGCATTTCTTGCAGAAATACGTTTGAATGCTTTGTTGCTGAATACGATAGCTGAAACAGCTGAATTGAAGCTAAAACTAAGCTTAATTGTCAAAATGTGCTGAATGTATTTGAAGTTTTAGGAGCAAAAATTGCTAAAAAGTTTTAAAAAGCCCAAAAAGTAAGTAGAGAATAGAGAAAAAAATCCGAACCAGCAGAAAACTGAAATCTCTAAACATAGTTTAAAAAACTGAGTAGCTAAAATGTTTAAACAGCTCATATTTGAGTATAAGTAGTTAAATTTTCACAATTAGTTGAATTGTGAAATTAGCAGGATATGCTGAATTTTGAAACTGATAGCTGAGTAGCTGAACTGAAATAAGCAGTTTTCTGCTGCGAACATTTAGCGTAATTGTAAAAATGAGCTGAAAAGATTGAAAGATTTAGGAGCAAAAAATCACTAACAAGTGTATTAAAGCCAAATAAGTAAGTGGAGAAAAGAGAAAATAAATCTAAACATCAGAAAACTGAAATCTCAGTACACAGTTTAAAAAACTGGACAGCTGAAATGTTTAAACAGCTGGTATTTGAGTAGGAATAGTTTAATAGTTACATTTTCACAATTAGCTGAACTGTGAATTTAGCAGCTGAAAATGATGAACATGCATTAGAACTGAAGTGAAGTTGAAAATGAGTTCAATTGTCAAAGTTAGCAGAATGAGATA
>SSNS01000493.1:393828-406478 GCA_006937985.1 Aphyosemion australe | reverse complement strand
CATCATGAATACAAGACATTGGCGTCTGGCTGAGTTCAGAAAAACCATAAATCTGGGAAACGTCATCGGTGGGGCGATCTGACCCGGGAGCAATTGGTCGACAGGTCTGGACAAGGGCGTCGTAGTCAAATGACGGTCCTGGGGCAGAGGGCCCCCTAGAGGAAACACTGGATGAAATTAATAAAAATAAATAAATAAAATACAAATTAATAATGGTAATTGAGTAGAAATAATTAAGAAGGATAAAAATTAATGAATAATATTAAATAAATAGTAGAACAACTGTAATGTAAAATATGTTGTAAAATTAAAGGATGTAGTCAAACTAAAACATGCTAACAAACAACAATAACAATAATCAATTAAAAGCTAAGCCTACAGATTTTTTTCCTGGCTCATAAAAATCTCGACATATTACAAAAACAATTAAACAAGGAATTAGTCAAAATAGATACTTGGTTCAAATGAATTGTCTATAAACACAAATAAAACAAAAATTATTATATTCCATTGAAATAATGAGAGGATTCAAATTAAAATAAATAATAATGTTATTGGGAGAGCTGAGAATATTAAATTCTTAGGAATGTTTTTAGGTGAGTTCTTAAACTACAAAAAACATATTGAGTTCCTGTCTAATAAATCATCCAAGTAAGATGGTTCGTGCTCTAAACTGCGACACAAAACACCTACGGATACCAGTGGCGGCTGGTGAATTTTTTTGCCTGTGGAGAAATTTCCGGTTCTGTCTGGGCTGGGTGAGCTGACCAATCAGCATCCTCCTCCTGATCTGAGCAGACTCCCCCCGTTTGCTTGCGATCGCAACCATATGCGCCCAACAGCTCTCCTATTCCTTGTCGTTGGGGATCCAGCGCGCATGCGCCAGTTAGCCCGTTTTAAGTCAATGGTAAAGATTGCTGCGACCGCGAGAGGACACGTGACAGGAAGTACGTCGACTTTTCGGCCGTGTTAAAAGTATTAACTTTATTAAACTACAATTAAATGCAGATTACACACAGCACTTACAGCCCATAAGGTGTATAGATCGTTCAGTTTAAATTTGATGTTTTTTCCAGCTGCAGCGAGAAGGTCTTTGGTGCAGCTTGTAGGATGGGGCGGAGAGTGGGCACAGGGCACAACCATACCATATATGGAAAAGGTGCCATTGGCGCTATTTCCTATGTCAACTGCGGTATCTCAGTTTTGTTTTGTTTTTGTTGTAACCCTTGACTGAATTATTCAGTAACTAAAATAAAAATGTGGTTATCATTATTTTAAATAAGAATTCATAAAATGTGATTTCATATGTTCTAGAAGGTGATTTCATTATATGACCACGGACTGATGACAGCAATTCGTTTATAATCTGAGACTAACTTCTTTTGTTTCCTGTCTCAGTGAATTAGTAAAAGAATTGTTACACTTCATTAAACATGATTGTTTAGGGGCGGGGCCAATAAAGGGATTGATAATATGTACATATATAGATGTAGGGAAAAAAAGGGTTTGTGGCACGTGAGAGACGTCGGATAGCGACTGTCGGAGTTGGAGCCGCAGGAGCGAGCAGCTGTGATCTGATCGGTCAAAAGTTTTGGACTGGAAGTTGTGGAACTATCTGTTGCCAATTTGAACTTTTCCTGAGATTTTGGAGTTTTTCCAAGTGACACACTGAAGCCGCGCTGGGATTAGCTTTTACCAGCCATGTCTGGACTAACGGGCTATAATTAGCCGTTGGAGTCCAGCTGATTGCTCCGCAGCTCAAGACGGGTCGGGAACCGGACGGAGGACTACACAGCTGATCGGATGAGCCTGAGTGGTTCTGGTGAGGACGACGTGTTCTGGAGCCGTTACTTGGATCTGTCACAACAAGGGTCTCAGAGAGCACTGACAGTTGGGAAGGAGGTGACGGTTTTCGGGGCTGATAATCACCTGAAGTGAGTAAACCCTCACGACTCGGACGTCACCTCAACAATAGCAGGCCTGCAACCTTTTAACTGACTTTGCCGGCTTTTATTTAGTTATTTATTGTTCATTCGTTTTACTTTTATTCCACGTTGTTTTCAACACAATATTTTTCAAATATTGTTAAAAAAATGTTATTAAGAAACAATTTATTTTTTCCACCATCGTAGTTTTATTTCTAGCTTCCGACTCGGAAAAGGGCTAAAGGGCTATTCCAGATCATTTTTCTATTTCCAGAGTCTCTTTACTCAGCTCTAATTTTAAAACTACAATACTTAAGCGTTTCAAACCAAGACTAGATTATTCTGCATTAACAGCAGTGTCCTAAAACCCCAGTTTGTGATTTATGATCCCTTTACTTCATTTGTGAGATTTTATTGGAAAGCATAAGCTGTAGTTTTTTGGAATCTTGACCACATTAGAACTGGTCCAGCTCAAAATCTACAACATTTAAACACTTAAAACGAGACTAGATTATTCTATTAGGGCAAATTCATTTGTGTCAATATTTCTACACTAGATGCAGACATAGGACAGAATTAAAGAAGCCTTAAGCAGGATTCAAGTTTAGACTTGTGTGTTAATGTATGGGTGAGTTAGTGGTTGCTACAATAAAACAGGTTCTAGTTAAACAAAATAAAAAGTGTAAAACTTCAAACATTTTTATTAATCAGCTTTTGTTGTAGTTCAGAGAATTTCTCTATTTCTGCCCTTGGCTGCAAAAGGAGCTCCTCTCACCCTGCAAGAAAAGACATTCAGTTATGAAGGATGAACCTTTTTCTTATTTTTTTACATGAATAAAATGTTCATCTTTCCTTAGTCACTTATTCTCTTACCTCTCCTCCACCTGGCCACGCTCACTGTGTCTCAGTCTTGGTTTTCCAAACCATTTATCAATTATAAATGACATGTTAAACAGCTTTTTTTTATTTGTTGGGAAGGTAGTCCACACAGAAGGGGTCTCACTCCCAGAAGGAACAATAGCAGACATTGAGGACAGCTACAAGTACCTTTGTATCCCACAAGCAAATGGCAACCTCAATGAGGCCACGAGGAAATGAGCCAAAGCCAAATATGAGTAAGAAGTCAGCTCAGTGGCAAGAACAAGATTCAGGCAAGAAACAGCTATGCCTGGTCAGTAATCAGATATCCTGCAGGAATAATAAGCTGGCCAAAGGAAGAAATACTGACCAAAGATGTTAAGACATGGAAACTCCTAACCATGCATGGAGGGTTCCACCCCAAGTTAAGAGCAAGCTTAAGGCTCACCTTTTTAGCTTAGCTTTTAATTGATTATTATTATTATTGTTTGTTAGCATGTTTTAGTTTGACTACATCTTTTTAGTTTTACAACATATTTTNAAAAATATTAATAAAAAAGTCCAGATTGTATGAAATGGGTTAAAAACTGCTGTGTCTCATTGGTCTAGATTAGTACCACCATAGAGAAATGGTTTTGGGTATTTACACTCATTTACCTAGGAGCTATTGAAAAAAATCACTTAATTTTTGATAAAAATCTTAATAAAAAAGATCAGATTGTATGAAATGGGTTAAAAACTGCTGTGTCTCATAGTTATAGATTAGTACCACCATAGAGAAATGGTTTTGGGTATTTAGACTCATTTACCTAGAAGCTATTGAACAAAATCACTTAATTTTTGATAAAAATCTTAATAAAAAAGATCAAATTGTATGAAATGTGTTAAAAACTGCTGTGTCTCATAGTTATAGATTAGTGTCACCATTGAGAGATGGTTTTGGGTATTTAGACTCATTTACCTAGGAGCTATTGAAAAAAATCCCTTATTTTTTGATAAAAATATTAATAAAAAAGATCAAATTGTGTGAAATATTTTTAAAACTGTTGTGTCTTGTAGATGTAGTTTAGTAACACAACTCAGAAGTAATTTTTAGTGATTTAGTCAATAAATCCGGCAGCTTTTGATTTTTTTTTTTTGTAGTCGTTTACAAATGACTAGAAATTTGTTGATGGTCCCTAAGCGAACCACCGCTCCCGAGCATGTCCTCGGAAGCCTAGCTAACCGCCGTCTGTGGCTCAGCGCACGGCATGAAGACTCATCGCTGACTGCAGTGAACCAATGTCTGTCGAATATCCAACTTCCAACGTCAAACTAACTTCACCGCGGTAGAAAACCAGAGTTACAAAAAGGCAACAAACACACTTTTACATTTATCTACATGAGAAAATAAAAATTATATTCTTCACACATACTATTATTTAATTGTTCTTCTGTCAAACATGTCAACTGTGTTAATTCCTGAATGTAAAACTACTTTCACAGCAAAACACCAGATGAACTAGTGTGGGCAAGTGTAAACAGGTTCACTCTTCACCTCTGAGCTTAATAAAACAGCTTCTTTGCTCTGTTGTTCTTAAAACAAATGACAAGAAGCTTAATTCACTAAAGAAACACAGGAATAACTACGGGACTCGCCTTACAAGCTATTTTCGGGTTTTTTCTGCCTAAAATTACATTTAAAAAAACAAATATACAAACGAAAAATGCCTACAAACAGAACCGCTTTAAGCTTTTTAGTTTTTTACCGCTATTTTTAAAGCAAACTTACTTTTAAAACTTCGCTGTTAGCTGCTTCTTCTGCTTGTTGAGAATCTAACGGCCGGCGCGCAAAGCATGCTGGGATATCCTTGGCCCGTGAGGATACACCAGACCCATCCTCAAAATTCGGGTGGAATGAGGACGCATATGAGGACGTGAGAACGAGTATCCTTCGAATTCGGACAGTACTCGTCGCTACGCTGTGACGTCATCTAACTCAAAATGCGTCCTCACAAGCATCCTGCCCCTGGATTCGGACACACCCGTTATCTTTATTTGGCTTGCTTTTATCGCCCCCTAGTGTCTGTTTTAATTCACTGTCATAAAAACTGAAACGCTCATCCTCGCTGTGCATTCGTCTTTTTAACACATTGCCGTAAAGCGTGACTTTGTGAGACTTCAGGTCACCGGTCTGGAGAGGCTGAAGTTGGAAATTGAGTAGGGATGCACCGAAAATTCAACCACTGAAAATGTTCGGCCAAAAATGTCCCAAAAGCGCATTTTCAGTTTTCGGCCAAAAAACCCTAATTCACCGAAACAACACGGCCGAAATAGGCCATCAGGTGAACTCCGTTTTCGTTTCACCTCGCTCCGACCTCTTGTGGCTATTTGCTTCATTGTTATGGCGTTGGGTCCCTCAACAAACCACGTCGGCACGTCGTTGCCTTACAGTGAGGTTTATTTACAGGTGACACCACAGCGCTGTCTTTGTCCCCATTACATCCACTCCTATGCGGAGCTACACCGTGACGGAGCTCCAACAAACAATTTTTTCTCTTCCGGGTTAGCTACCCAACCTTAAAGGTTTAACTCCACCCCCAATCACCCCACATGGGTTACATTACATCATCATTCCTACCACAAACATCTCCTTGTCTCACTCATATAAACACATCACCCCCTAACACGTAACTAAGTGGATTCCTATGAGGGCTTAACTAGTGGAAGATGTCGCCAGGTGTGCACCCCTGGTTCCGTCATTACACTAATATGTTGAGGGAAAAATAATCAATGGCTTAACGAGTGCAAGATACACGTCCCTAATTCTAACATGGATGTGTTTGTGTTGTACCACGAGACCTCTCCCTCACATTCATAAAAATAGTCCATTGGTACTAATTTCAAAAGTAAAGTTTTTCCCCTTTTAGTACATGGCCTTGCCCCGCAGCATCTCTGAGCTTTTAGTTGCTCGGTCCCTGAGGTCGGCTGACCAGCTTCTGCTGGAGGTGCCGAGAACGAAGCGGAAGCTCAGGGTGACGGAGCTTTCTCAGTAGCAGCCCCTAGGCTGTGGAATGTGCTGCCAATTCAGATTAAGATGGCTTCCTCACTGTCGGGTTTGAAATCGCTTTAAAGACTCATCTGTTCTCAGTCGCCTTTAATTCAGTTTGAATTATTTGTTTTTATTGTTTATGTCATGTTTTTATTTCTTTTACTATGAGCCTTTTATTGTAACTTATTCTCAGCATTAGGGCAGCAGCAGCTCAGGAGGTAGAGCAGTAATCGGAAGGTTGCAGGTTCGATCCCGGCTCCGGCCAGAGAATGCTGCTGTGTGTCCTTGGGCAAGACACTTAACCCGCCTTGCCCGCTGGTGGTGGTCGGAGGGACTGGTGGCGCCAGTGCTCGGCAGCCTCGCCTCCGTCAGTGCGCCCCAGGGCAGCTGTGGCTACATCGTAGCTCATCCCCACCAGCGTGTGAATGGGTGAATGACTGATTGTGTTGTGAAGCGCCTTGGGGGGTTGTAGAACCCTAAGAAGGCGCTATACAAATACAGGCCATTTACCATTTATAGCAAATGGCTGTTTTGGCTTGATAAGCCCTTTGGTCAGCTTCCATGCTGTTGTAAAACACTATAAATAAAGTTGACTTGACTTAGTAATGCTGTTTCATTACGGTCGTTTTAATTCAGGACTAGTTCGATTTGAGCGTAATGAGAAAGTAGTGAAGCGAATCTCACGGGACCAATGCTGTGCGCGCATTTAGTAAACAGAAATCCAACATGGCTGTGTACTCAAGAGTCCAAATAAGCAGCGATTATGATTTTAGTACCTTAGAAACTTCTGAATTTGTGAACAAAAATGAATTTTATGAAAACGTGGAGCTGCAACACGCGCAAAGTAACACTTGGTCCTCGCTGCTACTCTCAGCATGCAGATCTTTTCATAGAGTTAACTACTGTAGTTTGGTTAGAAGGCCTGTGCTAGGCTGCTGACCAAGTCCTCAAACACACCCACGTCACCCCGCTCCTCTTCCAGCTTCACTGGCTGCCGGTTAACTTCAGGGTTCATTTCCAGATCCTGGTTCTGGTTTTTAGGGCCTTACATGGACAAGCACCATCATACATTAGTGATCTTCTCAGTCCAAAGTCTCAAGACCAAAGGTGACAGATCATTTGCTGCTGTGGCCCCCAGACTCTGGAACTCTCTCCCCCTGAGCCTGAGATCAGTGGACTCGGTCAGGGCCGGAGTGGGACACATTTTCAGCCCTGGAGTTTCAGACCCCAGACCGGCCCACTTCATGACCTGTCATCTGATCATCTGATGCTGTGTTGCTATAAGCTGAGCTGAACTTATGATAGCCAGACCACTCAGGTGTTCTTGTTGTTCTACTATAGATGAGCCTTAGTTTGAGAAACTTCACTCAGCAGAAGCAACTAACAGGGAGAGCTAGGGTTCACCTCTAACCTCAGCATTGACCCGGTTATGACCAGAAATCCATCATACTAGCAGATTAAGATTTGTTTTGGTCTAAATGGCAAATTAAACAATTTAATTATTGTAAATACGACTACAGCAACGATTAATATGATTATATATATATAGGAACCCCCCCTCTTTCTCTCTAGTCAGACAGTTGGACCTGCCCAGTATGTATGGATGTTTTCCTGCATATTATTGCTATATACACCAATAATAACAATAGTACTATTGCTAGCATGGATTGACACAGTATCAGCCAGAGGTGAAGGTTTCTGCATTTACCAAGACTTCTCATAAATGATAACCAGGGCTGCTGTATCATTTATTCTCCACATCCAGACACAATTGTCCTCTCTTGTGTCTCATCAACAGAAGCTGGGATGTTTTTGCCCACAAAGGTTTTCCTTTTTGTTCCAACAACACACTCCTCTGGTTATGACTTGGTCTTTCTGCTCCTGGTCTATTGTGCCTCTCCACCTGCATGGATCCACCTGTCTGTCGGCACATCTGACGCTGGTCAGATGCTGCGTGTTGTCAGTCATTGAGGGAACGTGCACGGTGTCGGATAACTCGTCTTCTTTCTCTCTCCTCTTGCTGGGCTGATGGTGCTGTACGCGCAGAAGTGATGCGCCTTTTGCGCATTTGGAGAGAATGCGTCCTAATGCACGAAACAGGGCCGGCTCTACCCAATTTGGTGCCCCAGGCAAGATTACTTATTGGTGCCCCCCCCCCCTCACACACACACACACCCTTTTTCTCAGTATCCCCCCTGTACAAACAAAATTTAAGGACAGCAGCAATCTAAATGATCACAAACGTTCATTTTTAATATTTGAACAACAGCAGCAACAACAACCCATCAAGCAGCTCTATTCCTTGCTGCAAAGGCATAGAATCAAATCATCTCAGGATTGATGTTTATAAAAAAATGTCCATGGACACCTGCTGGATCTCAGGTATGTTTTAATCAGGTTCAATCAGGAGAAACTCCTCTCTGCAGCAGCAGCTGTCACTGGCGCTGTGGCAGCAATCCTCAGGGCCAGCAGCAAATTAGGGTCAACTTCCTTCAGTTTCTCTCCTCTTTGTGGAAATTCAAAGTCTGATGTTAGCTGATAGGTCCTCTGTGGACTAACTCCACCTTCATCTTACCAGACAGGTGAGGTCAGTCAGCAGGTCTAAAGGAGCCTTTAAAGACTCATCCTGAACTTTAGGATGTGTTGATGGGTGTCTGTGTCCTCAGGCTGGTGAACACTGCTGCTGTGTCTGTCCCTTCAGCTGGAAGCAAATCAAACACACATGTAAATATAAATAATCCTTCAGTAAGGTCACACAGTGATGTATAAATGACAGGACATCAGGTAATAAACACACCTGAAGCACAACTTTAACAGTATTGTTCAGTAACAGGACTTCAGCTCTAACATGCTGTTACAGGACTCACCTGCTTCAGGGTGGTGTTGGTGTGGATGTTCCATCAGAAGCTCCAGCAGCTGTTAGGCTGCATCTAGACAGACACACATGTTACTGATCACACATAGTAGCAGACAGGTGAGTAAAACTTTATTTATAGAGCACACTTAAAGGCAATAGTCACAAAGTGCTGCACATGACAACAAGCAAAGAAAAACAGATAAAATCCATCCATCCATCCATTTTCTCCCGCTTATCCGGAGTCGGGTCGCGGGGGCAGCAGCCTAAGGAGGGAAGCCCAGACCTCCATCTCCCCAGCCACTTGGGCCAGCTCCTCCGGGGGAATCCCAAGGCGTTCCCAGGCCAGCCGAGAGACATAATCTCTCCAGCGTGTCCTGGGTGAGGGTAGGAACGTAGATCGACCGGTAAATTGAGAGCTTCGCCTTTCGACTCAGCTCTCTCTTCACCACGACAGACCGGTACAACGCCCCCATCACTGCAGACGCAGCACCAATCCGCCTATCGATCTCACGCTCCACCCTTCCCTCACTCGTGAACAAGCCAATGGCTTTTTATAAAAAAAAATTGAGAAATGTATGTGTTATTTAGTTTTGAACAAATGACAGCAACTTTTTGTGATCTAATGTGTTTTTACCCAGTTTTATTTAAATAAAAGTTTTATGTAATTGTTATATTTACTATTTTCCAAACATTAGGCTGGCAGTACAATTCTTACAGATTATATATTTATATATTAATTTGCTCTGTTCAGATGAAAAATAAAAAATGACATTTAAATAAATTATGTCTTCTACAGAATATATTTCATGTCGTGTTGTCAGTCAAAGCATCTACAGCCACATACGTTGCAAAAAATAACTGCATAGCTGGTTACAAACCTATGTTGTGTTTTGGTGCCGTATGCTTGGCCAGCATGTCATGCTTTTATAGCATGATGGAGAAGCATAAAATGCTGGTCCACCAGCTTCAAAACACAACGTATGCTGGTAACCAACTATGTTGTTTTATGCTATATTTTCCTCCAAGTCATTAAAAACTTTTTTAAAATGAATTTAGAATGGTGTTTCGAAAACAGACAGATTTCTAGAAATTTACCCTTGAATGTAGTGAAAATTGCAATTATTGTCAACTTTGATAGCATTTTATTTTGAAATGCCACATCAGATTTGGATGAAAGTTGGGGAGGAAGTAGTAGTGGATGTGTACTGTAAGACTGAGATGCAATGGTGTCTCGAAAACAGACAGATTTCTAGAAATTAACCCTTGAATGTAGTGAAAATTGCAATTATTGTCAACTTTGATAGCATTTTATTTTGAAATGCCACATCAGATTTGGGTGAAGGTTGGGAAAGTTGTAGTCGGGATGTGTAGGGGTTTGTGTACTCTAAGAATGAGGTGGAATGGTGTTTCGAAAACAGAGAAATTTCTAGAAATTTACCCTTGAATGTAGTGAAAATTGCAATTATTGTCAACTTTGATAGCATTTTATTTTGAAATGCCACATCAGATTTGGGTGAAGGTTGGGAAAGTTGTAGTCGGGATGTGTAGGGGTTTGTGTACTCTAAGAATGAGGTGGAATGGTGTTTCGAAAACAGAGAAATTTCTAGAAATTTACCCTTGAATGTAGTGAAAATTGCAATTATTGTCAACTTTGATAGCATTTTATTTTGAAATGCCACATCAGATTTGGGTGAAGGTTGGGAAAGTTGTAGTCGGGATGTGTAGGGGTTTGTGTACTCTAAGAATGAGGTGGAATGGTGTTTCGAAAACAGAGAAATTTCTAGAAATTTACCCTTGAATGTAGTGAAAATTGCAATTATTGTCAACTTTGATAGCATTTTATTTTGAAATGCCACATCAGATTTGGGTGAAGGTTGGGAAAGTTGTAGTCGGGATGTGTAGGGGTTTGTGTACTCTAAGAATGAGGTGGAATGGTGTTTCGAAAACAGACAGATTTCTAGAAATTAACCCTTGAATGTAGTGAAAATTGTGAATATTGTCGTCTTTGATAGCATTTTATTTTGAAATGCCACATCAGATTTGGGTGAAAGGTGGGGAGGAAGTAGTCGAGGATGTGTACTCTTGGACTTTGACCAATTAAAAAAAGCTGAATCTTGACTTATTTTTTTTATAAAGTATTAGTGGATGACAGTTATGTTGAAGTTTTTTTCATTACGATACTTAAATTACAATTCTATCTTACACATCAATAAAACACAAACACAAAATTTGAAACACGTTCATCAGCTTGTTTCAGACACATTCTGGATGTGCGCTTTTATTTCGAAAGTCTTTCTCGAACGATTGCACCGTAATGCCGGGTGCAGCTAGCCTGGCAAGCCATCCTATATATGTGAATATATACTCTGCAAAGCAAGAATTGGTCTAGTTCACTAGGCTAGGGTGCAGCGCCTTTGAGATCATAGACATTGATAGACCCCTCGTGGCCGCTATTGCCTATGGGCGCTGACGAGCGGTGGCGCCGCTGTCTTGGATCGGTCGCGCCCCCCCCTCCCTTTGCAGGGACATTGAAGTGTCAACATGTTAAATCAACCATAACTCCTTGAATACTGAACCGATTTTGATGCGGTTTTTTCACTGTAAACTTCACACATGTAGCTCTGATACAGGACACATGTTTGAACGTTTTTAATCATAATGGGTTTGCTGTGGGTACATATGGGACTCTTATTCACTGCCTAGTGACAAAACCTATAGAAAAAAAGGATCAAACACATAAAAATCACAGTCAAACAATGAGAATCAAAATAATTCAAAAAGTACTATAAACCAAGTGTGAGATCTGTGGTAGGTATTTATAAAAAACACACTTAATATATGAAAGAGAAGCAGAAAGTACTACTCAGCCATTTTAATAAACAATTAATATATACAATATAATTCTTACAGATAACAATTTAAATAAATAAATAAATAAATAAATAAAAATAGTGATATTCTGGTTCTGTTGTATTTTTGTGTGTAGCTGAATCTATAACGCTCCACCTCTGAGAATAAAACTGTAAGGCTTGTTTTCAATACTCAGACATCAATTCTGATTACAGCCGAACAGCACACGGGGAGAGAGAGAGAGAAAAAAGAACTAACTGCTTAAAGGAGTTAGTTTTATTTGTTTTGTCTTAATTTATCTGTTACTTGTGTTGAGAATTTTTTAAAATAGTATTTGAAAGCTTTACATGAGCTAAAACCCCTGGAAGAGGACTGCTTTGTAGAACTTTTATCTGGAGCTCCCCTTCTGCAGTTCAAGAGAGGTGAGCTTGGCCAAGTGGTGCTGCCTTCTCTTCAGAACCACAGACTTAACCAATGAGATCAAGTCTGACGGCCGTGACATCCAGCATGACAGCTACACATCTGTGTTTAGTTTGGTTTTTCTGGCCCAGCCCAGCCTCATCATCCACCAATCACAGCCTCCTGTAAAGGAATAGAAACAAATTTAATATATTTGCATAAGTAATTTTCAAAAATTGGACATTAAGATTTGCTTTGTATTGTGTGTGGAGTGGGAGGATCAAAAATAGAGTCTCTCTGAGGTACTTGTTTTTAAATGCTGAAGTGAACAAATTTTAAGCGTGTAGCGTGTGGACATTTCCACATTGTGGGGACATTTGGCTGGGCATCACAATGACAAAATACCCTAAAACGTGGTTTTAGAGATATGGTGTGAATACGCTTTTGGTTTAGGTTAGGGTTAGTGTTATGATGTTTAAATACTCACATCATCAGGCTGAGGTTAGTCTCTGGGAGGTCACAGGCAGGCTCTCTTTGGCTCTTCTGGATGTAGTTTTGCACTTTTCTGGTTAAAACAAACAAGCATAATGTTTGACAATAATATACTGTTTATAGTACACACCTGTGGTTCTCAGTTTACATCAGGGGGCCTCTGGTGCTGTGAAAACTCTGGGGCACCTAGACATGATTCTTAGGACGTTTATTAAAATAAATTAATTTTTGACAAATA
>SSNS01000493.1:315700-328374 GCA_006937985.1 Aphyosemion australe | reverse complement strand
GTAAGAATGTTTTTAATGTGTTCTCCGAGGGGTCTCGGGGTTGGAACACTAAACCTCATCGGATTTGCATTGACTGCTTCAAGGCTCGGCGGCGGCGATCACGACGCCAGCCGCACCAGGATGGTCAACAAGCTGCTGTGGGTGCTGACATCATATCCCAGGTCTCAGCCGTTGAGTCAGGGGAACGCTCTAAGGTACGGCGCAGGGGCAAGCATCGTCATCGAACTTCAGATGTGCGTGACTGCTGCATTGGACCTGTGCCTGTTAGGCTTGGGCATCATATTTTTTCCAGGGGCGAATGGCGGCGCGCCAGACTCAGAGATCATCCCCGGGTGCCCATCTCCATCACTATTGATGACCAGGCGGTGACCACGGGCGAGGCTCGCCCCAGGGGCCACGTGGCTGCAGCCGTCGTTTCTGCCATAGCGGACACTGGGGCGCAGTCAGACCTGTGGTCACTGGATGAGTTCCTGGCATGTGGTTTCTCGCGCGATGACTTGCGTCCTGTGGCGCTCAGCCTGTCAGCTGCGAACAGATCCCCTATCGCCATCGAGGGCGCTTTCTTTGCTAGGCTTTCCGCTACCACTCATGGGGGCAAAATGGTGTCCTGCCGTTCGATGGTGTATGTTAGCGGGTCTGTTCGCGCGATGTACCTGTCTTATGACTCCCTGCTCAGCCTCAGCCTCCTCCCTAGTGAGTTTCCATCCTGTTCTGGTGGGGTTGGGTCCATGGCCGACCGTGTTCCTGGTGCCCTTGGCCCGGTGGGCAGGCTTGATCTCGTTGACGGTGGCATAGATGCCCATCACGCCTCCCAATGCTCATGCCCCCAGCGTACCACCCCACCTCCGCGGCCTGCGGAGCTGCCATTCCCATGCACCCCGGATAATATTCCACGGATGAAGGCGTGGCTGCTTGACAGGTATGCGTCTTCGACATTTAACACATGCCCCCATCGACCACTGCCGTGCATTGAGGGCCCGCCCATCGAGATTCATGTGGACCCAGAGGCGACGCCAAGGACGTGCCACACGGCGGCGACCCTGCCGTTGCATTGGCAACAGAAGGTGCATGATGACCTACTTCGGGACGAGTCACTGGGTGTCATTGAGCGTGTGCCTTATGGGAAACCGGTGACCTTGTGCCACCGGATGGTGGTCACTCGGAAGCACGACGGGACCCCTCGTAGGACAGTCTATCTCTCACTCTTAATAAGTTTTGCCGGCGTGAAACCTTTGCTGCTGAGTCCCCATTCCACCTCGCACGTCGCATTCCTAAGGGTACCTGGAAAACCGTCACAGATGCTTGGAACGGCTACCATAGTGTGCCCCTGCGTGAGTCGGACCGTCACTTTACCACCTTTATCACGCCCTTCGGCCGCTGGCATTATACAAGGGCTCCGCAGGGCTTCCTGTCATCCGGGGATGGTTACAACCGCCGTTTTGACGCGATCCTCTCTGATTTTGAGCGGAAAGAAGGGTGTGTCGATGACACTATCCACTATGACACAGATCTTGGGCTGCACTGGTGGAGAACGATCGACTTCCTGACCAGCGTCGGTCGTTCTGGCATTGTGCTGAACCCGTCCAAGTTTCAATTCGCAGGGAAAGACGTAGATTTTGCCGGTTTTAGAGTCTCCGATGACACTATTGAGCCCCTCCCTTAGTACTTGGCTGCCATTCGGGACTTCCCTGCCCCGACCTCGACTACTGACATTAGGAGCTGGTTTGGTCTGGTGAACCAGGTGGCCAACTTAGCTCAGCTGCGTGATATCATGGCGCCGTTCAAGCCCTTCCTGAGCCCGCGCTGCAAGTTCTCGTGGTCGGCTGAGCTGGAGACTGCCTTCCAGGAGTCCAAACTAGCCATTGTGGATGCTATCCGTGCAGGGGTGGAGATTTTTTATATGGAGAGGCGTACTTGCCTCCGCCCGGATTGGTCTAGGCGCGGCATCGGGTACTTCCTCCTTCAGCAGCACTGCTGCTGCAGCTCTGGTGTCCCGGACTGCTGCCCCAATGGGTGGAGGATTACTCTTGCCGGTTCGCGCTTCCTCTCCTCTGCAGAGCAGCGATATGCCGCTGTTGAGGGGGAGGCCCTGGCCGTGGCGTGGGGTCTTGAACAGACCAGATACTTCACGCAGGGGTGCGATAACCTGGTCGTGGTCACTGACCATTAACCCCTGGTGAAGATCTTTGGCGATCGTATGTTGGATGAGATAACTAACTCCCGCCTATTCAGACTCAAACAGCGTACTCTCCCCTGGCGGTTTGACATTGAGCACTTGCCTGGCCGTAGCAACTGTGCCGCTGATGCCGCCTCCAGGCATCCTTCGCCCTCTGGCATAGCGGAGGGCCTCACTATAGGGTCTCGGAGTGTGTTGGATGGTGAGGAATCGGCGATTATGGCATCTATTCGCGAGGATGCACAGGAGTTGGCAGCTATGTCGTGGCCCCTCCTTATGCAGAGACGGCCGCGGATGCATGCCTGTCCCACCTCCTGCATCTCATTGAGGCTGGGGGTTTGGTTGACGCGAAAGACCCTGTGCTCGCAGACCTGTCCAGAGTTTGTGAAGATGTTTATGTGCAGGACGGTGTCCTTTTGTACTGTGACCGCATTGTGGTCCCCCCGTCCCTTCGTCGCTCTGTCCTTCAGCACCTTCACGCTGCCCACCAGGGTGTATCGCAATGGAGCGGCGGGCTCACGCCATTGTGTACTGGCCTGGGTTGTCGGGGGATATCCGGTCGACAAGGGAGAGGTGCGCGGACTGCAATCGCAATGCCCCTTCGCAAGCGGCCGCACCCCCAGTGCCATTGTCCCCGCCATCCACGCCGTTTGAGGAGGTGTTTGCTGATTTCTTTGACTACATGGGCCACCACTACCTTGTAGTCGGGGATCGCCTCTCTGGTTGGGTGGAGGTCCTGAGCTCGTCCGCCGGCACCGACCTCGGTGGATCGGTTGGTTTGATCCGCCACTTGAGGTAATTTTTCGCCACCTTTGGGGTGCCGGTGGAGCTGTGGAGTGATGGGGGCCCAGAGTTCACCGCAGGGCGGACGTCAGACTTTCTCCGGTTGTGGCAAGTGAGACATCGGGTGTCCTCAGTGGGATTCCCCCAGTTGAATGGCAGAGCAGAGGTGGCTGTCAAGACGGCCAAGCGCCTTCTGGTCTCGAACACCGGCCTGACCGGGAGCCTCGACCATGACCGTTTCCTGCGGGCCATGTTGCAACTACGCAATACGCCTGACCCTGATTGTGACCTGTCGCCTGCGCAGATTGTCTTTGGCCGCCCCCTTAGGGACTCATTGTTGTTTGTGAATAGACTGGAGAAGTTCTCCAACCCGTATGTTAGGTCACTTTGGCGTCAGGCCTGGAAGGCAAAAGAAGAAGCCCTCCGTACTCGGATGGCTCGTACGTATGAGTCCTTAGGGGAACATGTGCGACCGCTCCGCCCACTGGCGGTCAGGGAGTCAGTGCTCCTTCAGAATCAGTCAGGCCTTAGCCCACATGCGTGGGACAGGTCTGGGGTGGTGGTGGAGTCCCTGGGCCACGACCAATATCGGGTCAAGGTTGATGGGTCGGGTCGGCTTACCCTGCGCAATAGGCGGTTCCTCCGTGCCTTCACCCCAGCCACCCCTTGCGCTCGTCGGGACGATAATGCGTCCCTGTCTGGAGGGTCACTGGCTCCACGCCCTGCTCCTCCGGATGTGGAGGGACCCTCCATGTGCCCGTCTCCTGGGCCACCTGGGTTCCTGTTGTCTTGCTCTGACACTGCCCTGCCAGTGCCGCATCGCGACGCTGCTTCTGTTGCCAGTCCCATGAGCTTACCTGACCTTGTGGTTGGTGACCAGGTGGTCGTCGACCCTGTAGTTGCGGCCCCTGCGGCGCGGCCCTCGGGACTATGTCCGTCGGCTCCCTCGCCTGTGTCTTCTGCTTGGGTGAGGAGGCCCGCTAAACGCTATGAACCTGAGACTGGCTCGTGGGTGGTGGCCTGAGTCCATTGCGCCATCTTGTGTCATGGCTTCCTGGACTGGGGGGGATGCAGATGTTGCCACTCGCCACTAAGGGTCAGTGTGGTAAAACCCTTGTGAGGAGGTTCACGTCCGGTGAGACGAGAAGTTTGGTTCTGAGAATGTTCATGACGCTATTCATGTAACTCACTGGTTGACTTCTATTTGTAAGTTTGTACACTTTGTTTCACATTCGCTAAGCTGTTGACGCAATGTTAGATGTTGTTTATATGCACGTTATTCCGCGCTGCATCAGAGTATGTTTATTAGCTTGAGCACATATGTTGTTTCACGTTGCCGTTAGCATTAGCTCATGTAGCTTTTATGTGTCGCTGCAGGGCTCCGTCATCTTTGTCATTAAAGTTTTCTGACATCGAGGAGTGTGTTTCTTCAGTTACGTAGTACGGTAGGGTAGAGACAACGTCACCCTGCAGCTCTACAGCCATCAGCTGTGGCTGGTTGTAGATCAGTGTGGAGCAGAGTTTAACCTGAAGATGGAGACAGAATTATGGATTAATTATTAATTATAGTTAAGTAAGTTGCACTAAACTGCCAAAATAATGACTACACATGTCTACAGCACTATTAGACACTCATCTATACAGCTTATCAGCAACAACAGCTGGTTTAGGTGTTACTGGCTCTTTAGGGTAATAGGTTTTCTCAGCCCACTTCACAGCTTTCTGATATTCTCTCCAGCTTGGTTTCAGTGCTTCCAAGAACACTTTCTTCCAGCACTTTTCACATTTCCTGCATTCCCTTCTGACAGCCCGAGTGGAACCAGTTGACTGTGGATCAGCTTAAGGGTTTCTTTTTCTAGGTCATAACGATGCAACTGTCATGAAGTGGAGGTTGTAGTAGGACCCAAAATGCAGTTAATCCAGGAGGCAGCCAGGTAAGGTGAAAACATGAAACTGTTTGTGGTCGGGAACAGGAACAAAAACACCAAGGGCAAACACAGAGAGGCAGGCAAACACAAGAATGGAACTGGTTTAAATAGACAGGGAGTGAACAAGGAGCAGGTGTGCTGATTACTGATGGTGATGGCCTACAGCTGTGACTAGTTGACTGAGGTAATACAAAAACACAAGACTGGACATCACTAAAACCAAACAGAAACTAAAACCAAATGAATAAACATAAAACAGGAGTGCAACAAATGAATGGGCTGAACTAATAAACAGAAGGAAAGTGAAGAATTTTTGTGAATCTTAACACTTATTTATTTATTTATTTAACGAGGCGTAGCCTCATGAGATGTACCATCTCGTTTTCGTGAGGGTCCTCATAAACAACAAAAAAGCGGCAGACGGCAGTTAATGAAGAATTCAATTCAATTCAATTGAGTTTATTTCTATAGCGCCAAATCACGACAAGAGTCGTCTCAAGGCTCTTCACAAAGTAAACATTCCAATACAGTTCAGTTCATTAAGCCAATCAGTAAAAAGGTTTCCTATATAAGGAACCCAGCAGATTGCATCAAGACACTGACTGTGTGTTGATACAATCCTCATACTAAGCAAGCATGTAGCGACAGTGGGAAGGAAAACTCCCTTTTAACAGGAAGAAACCTCCAGAGGATCCTGGCTCAGTATGAGCAGCCATCCACTACGACTCACTGGGGGTTGAGAAGACAGAGCAGACACACACACACACACACACACACACACACCACACACACACACACACGCACACACACACACACACACACACACACGCACGCACACACACACACACACACACACACACACACACACACACACACACCCACCCCCCCCCTCTACCCAACCACACGTGTATNAACCCAGAATCATCTGCACCTCGTCCACTGTTTTCACCTACCACTTTGCTGGTAGGTGACTCAATAATCAGGAATGTCCGCTTCTTCAATGTCATGACGAGATGTTTTCCATCAGCCACCGTCCCTGCTATGCTGGATATACTTCCTGGTCTGCTGAGCTCCATCCCAGCTTCAGTTAAAAGAGTGATCATTCACGTGGGATCAAATGATGTTACACGTCGTGAGTCTGTCATCACACAGCAGCATTTTAACCATCTCTTTGACATCCTGAGGAGAAGTGGAATGTCTGTTTTCATCTCTGGCCCAATTCCCACAGTTTCTCGTGGATGTGGAAGTTTCAGCCGCCTGCTCTCTCTCCATTCCTGGCTCCAGTCTGCTTGCAGGTCCTTCAGTTTTGGTTTCATTGATAACTTCAACCTGTTTTGGGAGCGGTTTTCTTTTTTCAGGCGAGATGGTGTACGCCCTAACCGACATGGCTCGAGCATGCTAACCGCTAACATCAGGTATGCTGTGCAGTCCCATAGATATACATCTATGGTGGATTCCTTTTCACAGACATGACGGTCCATATCCCAGCCATCTACACCTTCTCCGGCCATCGCTTGCACCACCACTCCAAACAACATTGCCCTCTATAGTCCTCCCCCAATGCAACCATCATCTGTATGCCTTCCAAGGGTCACTGTCCCCACAATTTTATCTTCTGCTGACAGACCTGAAAGTTTTCCTATTCCAGTTCATTTATCATCCTGCAAGGATATAAACTGTTTTTATGGCCGGAGAACCCAGAAACGCACTAGATGCTTACGACCCATCCCTCTCCAACAGGTTAAGAAGACAAATGATCTCCAAGATTCAGTTCAGTGTGCTCTTTTAAATGCCCGTTCCATTTCAAACAAATCCTTTATTTTAAATGAGCTGTTCATCAAAGAGGGCTTAGAATATTTATTTCTCACGGAGACGTGGCAGGAAGATGGAAATTTTGTGCATTTCAATGAACTCTGTCCACCAGATTGCTCTGTGTTTACCACACCACGCCCGTCACGTCGTGGTGGAGGTCTTGCTGTGATCTTTAAGGACAAACATGTCTGTAATTTGATGAAAAGTGGCCCTTTTACTACTTTTGAATGTCAGGTTATCAAAGTTGGATTACAAAATGTCTTTCACTGTATTTTAATTTATCGACCTCCCGGTCCAGCTGGCCCTTTTCTCTCTGAATTTGCTGAATTCTTATCATCAACGCTCAAACTAGAAAAGGTTTTAATTCTTGGTGACTTTAATTTACACATTGATGACGCTGCTTGTAGCACAGCAGTAGAGTTCATATCTATTACAGAGTCTTTTAACTTTGAACAGCACGTTTCAGGCCCCACACATAAAATGGGTCATACTCTGGATTTGGTGTTTTCTCTAGGAATAAACATCAACCATTTACATGTTGAAGAGTTTCATGTGAGTGACCACAGCTGCATTCTCTTTAATGTCCAGTCTATCATTGATCCTGTCCCTCACAAACTGAAATCAGAAAGACGCATCATTAATCAGTCAGCAGTGGATAGATTTTCTGCATTATTTGACAGCAGCTTAGTTCATGGTGATGATCCAAACTCCTTTATCCATTCCCTTAATCAGCAATGTTCTTGTATCTTAGATAATGTGGCTCCGGTTAGACAAAGCACTGGGTCTCACAGAAGAAAAAGTCCTTGGATGAATGAAAATATTTACAGTCTCAGAAGGACATGCCGCCAAGCTGAGAGGCGTTGGAAGTCAACTAGATTAGAGGTTCATAGGCTGCACTTTAAGGAACTCATAACATCTCTGAATGAGATGATCACAAACTCCAGGGCTGTTTACTTTGCTCAGCTGATTTCCTCAAACAAAAATAATTCTAAAGTCTTGTTCGACACCATAAACCAGATTGTTTCACCTCACGCCCCTCACATGCCTGTATTCTCAAGGTCTGACTGTAACAACTTTCTTGCATTCTTTGAGAATAAAATCAGAAATATCAGGGCAAGTTTTTCACCCCCATCCTCTTCCCATTCTCCCATCCAGCCACCTCCCTCCCANATGGAGGAGACAAACTGCTGCAGAAAGTTGAAGAAGTCTGACTTTTAAAATGCAGACTGAGATATATTTTCAATTTACTTCAATGACTTTCTGCTGTTTTAGCAAAAACGGCTCTAATTGAAAACCCAGTTATTTTCATTGCAGTTTAATAATTTCATATGACGCACGAGTCAAGGTTTGATGACTTTCTTCCTATATCAACTCTATTGCATTCATATTTAAATGCACATTAAAATAGGAAGCATAAACGTAAACTCAGCTAATTAAATTCTTTGAAAATTGTAAACATGGTAAATAAAGATAAAAAACAACGACAGCTTGTAAGAAATTTAATTTACATCATTGCAAATGTTAAAGTTTATGCATTTCCTCAGTGAAGAAATAGTTGGCAACCTTTCTTTGACAGATGTTTGCATAGAAAGCTTTAAATAAGAAAGTCTGCAGTCAAAAAAGTAAAATTTCCAAAAGCAGCTTTAGAAATCTAATAGTATAGCATGAAAATACCAACAGCTGTTTCTCATCTCGCATCACAATTAAAACCGTCTGAGACTTAAAGCATAATAAATCAGATCTAGGCCTGCAGGTTGCCATGGAAACATGTATAATTATTGTAATTAGACCATTGTGAGAAATCTATCATGTCCACATTAAGTAAATATCCATGGAGACCTTAAATGTTTCCCGTCCAGAAAGTGTAGGAACAAGTGCGTTTGTGACGTTAAAAGCAAAATGGAAACTTTTGACCCCTACAGGCGTAATGACATTTATTAGAATATACATCCAGAGCTCTCTCTGTTCCTAATGTCCTCAAAGAAAATCAGGGGAAATAGCATGGAGGGTAATTATAATCAACACATCTCATCGTCTGCAGCTGCATGTCTCAGATTATGTTAGACACGTTTAAACTCTAAAAAAAGTGATTTCAACTGAAATGAGAACAATATTAACTTTGTACGATGTACTATGTACGATACTCATTAAAGGTGTGGAACACTAAAAAACATTTTTTTATTATTATTTCTGATTATAATCAATTCAATTCAATTCAGTTTATTTATATAGCGCCAAATCACAACAAGAGTCGTCTCAAGGCACTTCACAAAGTAAACATTCCAATACAGTTCAGTTCATTAAGCCAATCAGTAAAAAAGTTTCCTATATAAGGAACCCAGCAGATTGCATCAAGACACTGACTGTGTGTTGATACAATCCTCATACTAAGCAAGCATGTAGCGACAGTGGGAAGGAAAACTCCCTTTTAACAGGAAGAAACCTCCAGAGGATCCTGGCTCAGTATGAGCAGCCATCCACTACGGCTCACTGGGGGTTGAGAAGACAGAGCAGACACACACACACACACACACACACACACACCATATATATCAAGTAGTGTTTCTATGGCCACACACCTGACACAAATGAGTGAGTGATTAACAGGCATCTGCAGCCATGTGCTGAAGCAGAGACATGGAAAACATGCAGGGCAGGGGGGCGCTGAGGACCAGGGTTGAGAAACCCTGCTATAGACGGACAGTTATTTTTGGGGGCATGTCTCCGTCACCCCCCGCGAGCCCGTCCGAGAGCCCTTGCGTCGACGCAAAATGGCGCTGCGTGTCTCTGTACTGACGCAGACGAACAAGTATAAATTAGGCTTAACATCCACGCGTTGCCACGGTAACCAGACTGACTGACAGCTCTGCACTCAGACAAAAACATTTCCAAAGCAGAACCAAAATAACTCCAAACAGAACATCACACAACTCCTTACCTCTAAACTGTAAATGACAACCCATTACTCTACGACAGGTGTCTCCAACTCCAGTCCTCGAGGGCTTTCTGTTTCCTGCTCTACCACACCTGAATGGAGTAATTTAATCCTCTCCTTACCACATTTAAGTCTGCACAGGCCTCCGTTCAGTTTCAAACCCAGTAAAAAGATTTCAAACTTCAAATTACTAATAAAGTGTTGACTTTGAATTGGCTCCTGGCTGCCTCGCCATTTATGTAATGTGATGTAGGTGGTTACTTTAGGAATCCTCATTAAAATATAAAGGTATTCAACAAAAGGTGATATTCCATATAAATATGAGTTATCACTATTATTGAGCCTTTAATATTTGATTGATGGGAAAAATAGGTACTTTGGGTGTGCCAGGGAAACAACACTTTATAATAATTTGACAAGGAGGAAAAATATAGTTTATAAAAATCAATTTATTACTATATTTCTACTACTAATGATGAGACAAGACAACTTATGATAAATGATGGTTTAAAGCAATGCTGTGGTGGCCTCATGGAGGGGGCCATCGGCTGGCACACTGCTGCCAACCACTTAACATTCTCCCTCTCCTGATATTACATTTTACTTTCTTTAAAGCAGCATTCCGCAACTTTGCAGTTATATGGTCTCTGTTGCCCTCTAGAGGCTTGCTGCGTAACGTCACTGTCGTAACATTAAATCTCTCTCTCGGGCATAAGAGGCATGTTTACATTCCTAATGTCAGGCAAAACAACAAAAACAAACTTTTCCACCTCCACACATTAAATAAATAGTTTTATCAGGACTGTATAACAACTTTATGCCCGACCAAACACAATAACCCTGGTGAAATCCTTTATTACTTACCTAGCCATTAGCAGCACGGCTAGGTCAGAGTCCGTAGTTCATGCTGTTCTTTCTAAAAGAGCTCTCCAGCGAGGAAAAGACGGCCCAATAATAACTCTGGTCTTTGCTCTTGCTCTATCACGTTCTCCTTTTCTTTTCCTAGATTCCTCTGCGTTCAAGACGCGCATTTTGGCGGACATAACGTGCATTTAGAACGCGCGCTTTTTTATCCCTTAGGCTTGCCACATTCTGCTGTAAAACGACACCCAGTCAGTACTTCCGGCGCTACCCGAAGCACAAAATCTGTATAGCGCAGTAAACAGATGTGGGACCCCCCCCAACACTATCACAGGTATGAAAATAAACATAATAGATAATACTATGACACAAAAACTTTACAAAAAAGCATAATTTTAAGGTGTAAAAGGTGCGGAATGTTGCTTTAACATAGAATGTGCTACTACTAGTTCACCTGTTGAATTAATTGGGGCGATGGTGCAGAAATGCGTTTGGATGCTGCGGGACACAACTGATTGCTGAAGCTGCTTAAGAGCTGAACTGAAGCTTAAATTGAGCTTAATATCAAAATGAGCTGAATGGATAGGGTGTTTGAAGATATTGTATCACCTGACCTCAGGTGGGATTTGAACCTGCATCTTCTGCATGGAAGCCCTCTGACCATCCTACTGGGCTAACACCCTGGCTGAGGACTGGAGGTGGATGTCATTATGTAAAGGAAATGTGACTCTGACAAGCTGCAGCTGAAAAGACAACATGTAGACAACATTGTTTGGAGATAAGAAGCCTGCTGACGTGTCTATTTCAGCTCCCTACTCTTTGTGCCTTAATTCCTCTAAAAACCTGTTTTTTCTGTGACTGATTGCTGGATTCTGTGGATTTTGTTGGACCTTCATGATTTCTATGTTTCTGGAGATTTTTTTTGGATTTCTTGGACTTTTAGTTGGACTACAAATCTTTCGGATCCGACAGAGGCGGCTCAGCTACAGCGTAAGCTTTCTGCAACCTTGAAGCTATTTTGAATGTCTATCCTCTCCCCGCTTCTGCCCCACAATGATCCGTTGTTTTCTAAACAAATTAAAAAGATCGAGAACCTTAAAGAGGATATACAGCGACTCTCTGCTGAACTACAGAAGAAAGAAATGCTGCTGGATAGATTTAGAAAACGTAGCCCTGCACTGACCAGTTACATTGTCAGTAGATTTGAAAAAGAGACACCAATGAAGAACCCTCTGCTCCAAGACACCATTGCTTGGGACCCTGCTGTATCACGACTACCAACTTTCAGCTCTACCCCAGACCCATCTTCATCTTGGTCTGAGGTCGTGGTACGTGGCCGTAGGAGATCCCCTGCTGCTGGTCCCATCCCTCCACCTGACCTTAGTCTATCAAACCGCTTCTCTCCTCTTGCTGAGGATCAAGCAGCTGATCTCTCCAAGTCCCTTCCTTCTACTCAACCACCTGAGGATCAAGCAGCTGATCTCTCTAAGCTCCTACCTTCTACTCAACCACCTGAGGATCAAGCAGCTGATCTCACCAACCTCCTTCCTTCTACCGAACTACCAAATGCCATCGAGCAGGAGCCTGTGGTTCGTAAGAAGCAGCCTACAAAGTCTAATCCCCCCAGGACCTCAACGTCCACTGCCCGACGCAAAATACTGAAGGATGCTGTGGGTCGACACTCTGCTGGACCAACTACCCCGGCTCAGGATGTGAGCCCCTCCACTACGAACCCTCCACCTCCTACCCTCCAGTCCTCTGGCTCCACAGGAACACAAACCCAGAATCCTCCACTACTCCAAAGGAACCCTAACCCAGAATCATCTGCACCTCGTCCACTGTTTTCACCTACCACTTTGCTGGTAGGTGACTCAATAATCAGGAATGTCCGCTTCTTCAATGTCATGACGAGATGTTTTCCATCAGCCACCGTCCCTGCTATGCTGGATATACTTCCTGGTCTGCTGAGCTCCATCCCAGCTTCAGTTAAAAGAGTGATCATTCACGTGGGATCAAATGATGTTACACGTCGTGAGTCTGTCATCACACAGCAGCATTTTAACCATCTCTTTGACATCCTGAGGAGAAGTGGAATGTCTGTTTTCATCTCTGGCCCAATTCCCACAGTTTCTCGTGGATGTGGAAGTTTCAGCCGCCTGCTCTCTCTCCATTCCTGGCT
>SSNS01000493.1:293845-305135 GCA_006937985.1 Aphyosemion australe | reverse complement strand
ACATCATCAGGCTGAGGTTAGTCTCTGGGAGGTCACAGACAGGCTCTCTTTGGCTCTTCTGGATGTAGTTCTGCACTTTTCTGGTTAAAACAAACAAACATAATGTTTGACAATAATATACTGTTTATAGTACACACCTGTGGTTCTCAGTTTACATCAGGGGGCCTCTGGTGCTGTGAAAACTCTGGGGCACCTAGACATGATTCTTAGGATGTTTATTAAAATAAATTAATTTTTGACAAATAACATCAAGACAAGGTATGTGGGGATAAGTATTACACTCTGCCTTGCGATTGATAAAAGGATATGTACATTTATGAATGCTGATGGCCTTAAGAGACACTTACTTGTTTGAAGGAGAACCAGGAAGCTGAAGATGAAACAAACTCCATCTGACACAGCCCAGTTCTAATCATAATAAATCAGCTGCAGGAAGCCTCACACTTCTTCCTCACATCTTTTGTGGGAAAAACTAGAAAACAAAAACATGCAATTTGCAGATTAGTGTCTACCAATATTGTACAAAGGAGGTCAATGCTATTTTCTTAATTCCTCTTGTGTTATTCCTACTCTTCTGTTTACTTCTTTAAGTAAGATTTCTTCTTTAAGATTTCTTAGAACCTTTCTTTAACATAAAAACTGCATTTCTACTGATAATTAACTAAAACTCCTCAAAGGGTAAAACCAGAAAAAAGTTCTGCACGGCAATCCTCTTAGCATGTTAGCTAAGCCAGAGTGGAGGGTCTGAGACATGAGCTATATCTGATACCAGGAAGATTTGTTTGATTTCTACAGCAGCATTCTTGTGTCAGCTGTAACCTAAGTCAGTGTTTTGGAATAAATGATTAATAGTCTCATTTAGCCTTCACTGTCAGGGGAGCACCAGCAGTAAACATGTAGCTAACGTTAGCTAACTAGGAAGTGTTGCTGGTGGACACAAATATAGTACAACAAAGTTATATTTACAAAATACAAACAACAAAAATGCTCGAACTTACTTGTGAAAAGTTATCCCCCTAGCCATGGTCTCAATAGTCCGCTGATTAGAGCAAGAATAAACTGCACAGAGCTCAAGCATCATGTTTACTGCTGCTGTTATGGTTCGTGTCTACCGGAAGCCCGACCGACCTAAGATGGCGGCCGCATTTCCTGCGCCCGAGCGGCCAATAGGGGGTCTATCAATTATTATGTCTATGGTCACGGCAGGTCCACGTCTCCTTCTATGTTTTTTTTAGCGGTAGTCACCAGCCTGACATGTGAAAATACTGCCACAGCACTCGTCCTTAAAGGGAATAAAACTTAAAAATTTGTGTGGCTCAGAAAAACGAACATTTGGGACTCTCCACTCCTGACTTATTCCATCTCCACATTGGACTACAAAAATCTTAGCGAGAAGAAAAAATGGCGGATTTACTTTCTGTGTAGCCGGAGGTCCAAGACCATATTTGGAAGTTATCGCCCGACACAGTAAAAATATGTAATAGTCAAATTTAAAAACTGAACCGGTGGACAAATATGACCAAAACTTTATAATTAAATACAGAAATAGCACCTATAGTGAATAATATAATACTTTTTGCACACTTAGACACTTAAAATGTGAAAAATACTGTATTAAGGGATAAAAAGTGGGTTTTTCATGATATGTCTCCTTTAAACAAAATCATGAAATAAACCATGTTGTTCTTAAATATAAATGATTATTTTAAGCAAAATTGTCAGATTAAAATAAAATTGTCTAACTGTCTCTGATGGCAGCTACAGGTGTGTTTGGTTAACAGGTGATGATCACGGTCGGTTTGTGATCAACAACAGGACAGGTGAGGTCAGGTTAACCAGAGCTGTGGATGAACGAAGACCAGCTAAGAATTTCACACTCAGCGTCATGGTAACATCACTTCCTGTTTTCTGACTGACTCACAACGATCTGTTTGCTGATCTACCTGTTCTCTCTCCTCCCAGGTGTGCCAGGTAGATGACTGGCTGAAGTACAGCATGGCGTTCATTCTCATCAGAGTTCTGAGTGAGAACTCGTTTCCGCTGGTCTTCAACACAACTACCTTTAAAGGATTCATCATTCAGAACTCTAGCCCCGCCTCCATCGTCTCCACCTATGGGAATAAGGTGTTACAAGTCCAGGTGATGGACCATGACTTCTCTGACGTAAGAACAAACGCTGCCCTACCTGTACTCTAACCTGAGTCACACCTGTCCGATCACTGCTGCTGTCTTAACACAGGGCGTGAACCCAAACATCCACTACTTCCTCCAACCTCCATCCCAATTATTCCAAGTGACCCAAGATGGGGTTCTGATCGCCAGGACAGACCAACTGCGTGACTTTGACAGACACATTCTACAGGTGAGCTTACAGGTAAAAAAACAGCTCTAACTGATGAGACAGCATCCAGGAATGGGTCATTGGAGTTCAGAGAAGAAGAAGACAAGAGAACTTCAAGTATGGCTGAACTTCAGGTGAGCTCGCGCTACGTGTTTATTGGTTCTCAGGTGGAAGTAAAGTCAAACAGCAGAAGCAGCAGAGATCAGGAAGTGTGATTGCACTTCAGCAGCCTCAGTCAGCAAACATGACAAGGAAGAAAAGCACCTGATTTTACAATCCTGCTGTCATACATGTGCAGTCTAACACAGGAAGGACGGTTTCACTGTCAACTCTGCAGGTTGTTGCCAGAGACGACGAATCACGGGAAGAAGTTTCAGCCTCAGTGGACATTGAAGTCCTGCAGCAAGGACAAGCAGGTGAGGATGTTCACATAAGGACGAAATCTTGGTGATCATGTGTCATCAGGAACATATACACATCTGGAGCAAGAAGGAACATGCCGGGCTGTTGGTCAGGCCCTGAACTGGAGGGATTATTCAGGAATTTGAACAAGATGTACCCAGTGGTGCGTTCAGTCCCTTTTTTATGTGTTCCAGTGCCTCATGGTGCGTTCACTGCCTTGTTTTATGTGTTGCAGTGCCTCGTGGTGCGTTCAATGAGCAGCAGCTCTTTAGTGACCTGAAGAGCAGTCTGGCAGGAGGAATTGCCACGATGATCTTGTTTATGTTCCTGTCGTGTTTTTTGTTTCTGATACTTTTGTTCTTTTGGAGGAGACGACAACAGGATGCTAATGATACCGCAACTTTTGGAGAACATCCCAACATGGTACAAACAAAAACATTTGGAGGTGACACATCAAAATAAATGATTTTTCAGGTTTGTTTCAAAAGAATGACATATAGACCCATTGACACGTGACGTCACGTGATCAAGATCCAGCCCCCAGTGTCAAGAAGACGGCCCTCCCTCATTGACTACTGTTATTTCGCTGTCATTTGTCAATAAATTCAGCTAAATCACAGCGAAATAAAATCTATCAGCATGGCTAAAGTGTGCCACTTGGCAGTTTGCTTGCTTTTAGCACACCCTAGTGTCTATTATTAATTATCTGTGGTCAAAGCAAAAGTGAAGCTTCTCTCCTCGCTGTGCGTTTGTCTTTTTAACACCTTTTAACACCTTAATCTAACTGCTGAAACGTCTCCTCGTCACTAAATCAAACAAATCAGCTGTGTTCATGATCTAAAACATGCAGGAATCATGCTGGAAGCAGACTGCAGCACCAGGCATGTCAGCTCCACTTTACTAAGTCCAACAGGGACCGGACCGCCACTCTGAAGTTGCAAGTGTCTGTGTCTGGCCACAGAGGGCGGTGGGGGTCTGAGTGACATTTCATTAACCCTGTAAAGGGTCATTTTAGCACAAAACTGGCTCAAGAACATGATTTAAACATGAAAAAGTTGTATAGTATGGCTTTAACATATGCAGCACTGTAAGCTGCACAATAGACGAAAGGACAGTAACGTAAAATTTTACAGGTTTCCTGCTGATAGAATACACCGAAGGCGATGGTTAACAGCCACGAAGACAGTTCTAGTGGATGAACATCCACATCCTAGCAGCCAAAGTCTCATGACAGAATAAAAAAATAAACATCTGCCCCACATGTCCAGACACAGACAGGTTAGAGCCTTTGTAACCAGGTTCAATAAGTTTATTTTTACATAATTACACAAAATGTCTTCTGTAATTGGAGGCAGCCTTTAATCTCATTGGTTTTGTGTCTACTGAGCTCGTCAGAATAAACGTAGCATCTGTTCATCTCCAAAGACGAACTGTGTCACAGCGATCTTTCCACATTAACCCACTCAACGCAGAAGAGATCCGGTTATGCCTTCGTAGCTTCAGCATATTAATCAAATAATTGTAGATATCCCCGTACTAGCAGCCACTGTCGTCTCCACAGCTCGTTAGCTATTTCAAACGGATCTGGAAGCTTTATGCTAAACACTGTTAGCTTTGAGATGTAACTTTATGATCATCTGCACAAAGATGTGTTAGGTGATCTAAAACATTAAAATCTAAATCCCTAGGTTTGATTTTGTTAGCTTAAATCTCAGAAACAGCTGGATAGCGGCTGCAGAGGCTCCGTTTGCCCTCCAGCGTTGTGCGCTATTACCCGCATCGCATGTAAACAATAATATTCAAAGGGTCTGTAGAGAGCAGACGCAGGAAACACAGCAGACATTTGAATTTAAACCAAAACCTCATCAGATGAATCAGCTTATAAATGTTTGTTCTTCAGATGATTTAGCCTTTCGCCGAGCCCCGCCCCCCTTAGTTACTGTCCGACAATAAGTGGATCAAATACTGCAACTCGCCTGATTGCCGCGATGGAAAGAAGTAGACAGATGCGTGTCAGCGACATTTTTTGGAGCATTTTCTCCTCAATATCGTCCAGATGGAGGCAAAAGGGTTACAGGATGCAGTGGAGGGATACATTAGTGTCGGCTCCGCTGAGCGAAGCGTAGCAGGGAACAAGGAGTTGGGAGCTCGGGAGAAGGTCCGGCGTCCAGGGACGCGTGGATCCGAGGAGCGGTGGCGGCGACGCGGTGTCCCTGAGAGCTGTCAGATGATCTGAGCTGCAGCAGCTCTAACGGAGAAAAGCTCCCGGCGCTCTGCATCGCTATCATCTCAGCTGAGTCTGTTTATAAAATGTAACTTTTTATGTCCGTGTTTACTTTCATTTTTAGTTCCCGGCCGGAGCTCGGCATTAATTCATCACGTGATCATGACACCACCCGCTGTTGCGCCAGGGCTTAATGTGCGTTTATAAGACACATGGTTGAGGTAATATTATGCTGATTTGCCGGCACGGTGTGTCTTATCTAAAAGGGTCTTGGATAGTCTGGGAGGCAGACCTCCGCCCAGCCGCGGGCGGGGGGAGCACTCATGCTTGGCTGTTGCTGGTTGAGCTCGATGAGGAGGTTCTGAAGGGAAACGAAGGAGACACGACTACTATCGAGGCTAATGCTTAGTAGTAAATTAGGCTTAGCTTCATCATTTTGTTTGGAGTTGTCGGATAGTAACGGTTGCTATGATGTGTGATTGGACAATAGCCGTTCTGGGGGCGGGGCTGGCGAAAGGCTAATTTGCAGGAGTCAAACCCTGAAATCTAGTTTAATTTTATCACACATGTGTGACACGGTGAGCATGCCATTACTGTATCCTGATTGATCATGCGCCTGGGCTGCTTGGCCACAGGGATATCCCTTTGGTTGACTCGTTAACGCGAATGAATCTCACCCAGGGGTCTGAGGTTCGAATCCCACCCAGGTTTGTCCACTTTGCCACACATGTATGATTGATGATGATGTCCCATTTCTGGGATCTGATCTGATGTACTGTAGTTCTATAGAACAGCTGCTGAAGGTTTTCCTTCAGCCAGTCTGTTTATGTCGTTTCTGGTTTGGACCGCCTGTGAAGACCTGTTCTGTGATTTTCAGGTAAACCCGAATCCAGCGGTTTTCATGGACCAGAACCCAAACAGAACTCTGAGTCTGGGGTCTTCCTGCAGTTTTCATGGCAGAGAGGGGGTGTACACAAAGAGACAGTCTCTCGTCCTTCCATCATCATCCTCAGACCTCAGCCGGCCTCACCTTCCTCCTCCCCCCTCAGAAGTCTCCCTCTGTGGGCCAGCTGGTCGCGGCCGCTTTCAGACGGACCTGTTTGTTGTTGTAGAAAAACCCGAAGGTGGAGGTCACACCTGGGGAACATCACCTGATGTCAAAGCAGGTCTGCCGTCCACAAGTGAGTCCTTAGACGTTCCTGCTGGGACGCCTCAGAGGAACGATGATGTTAAGGCAGACCAGCCAGAGGCATGCTGAAGATGTTCCCAGCCAATCAGAAAGCGAGACTTCACACCTTTCCTCGTCAGCCATGTTTGTTTATGAGATCAGCGGCCTCCTTTAGAACTCACCTCATCCCACATCAGTGGGAGTGAAACGGATCTGGGATATGTCAATACTGGTGGTATTTTTGTGGTTCTGATCCAATTGAGTTTAAAAACCATCAACTAGGGGATCTGTGCCTACCGATGATGTCACACTATGGCACCACCACATTAACCACATTGGGACCCATTTTTCCCGGTGTTCTGTCAGCTTAGAGCTAAAATTAATATCAGAGTCTGCCAACAAAATGGCTCTAAAACAATGCACATGTAAACCGAGGTGTAGAATTAATACTGCTGGGCAGGGTTTGCATTACACAGAGGATTCTTGGGGAGCCCAGTGAGTAATCTGCCATGGCCCCAAACTGCCTTGATACGGCCCTGGGTGTGGGGCTGAGTTTTGAAGCTGATCTGAACTGTATCAAATATATAAATATTACATGCTCATAAAGGTAAAAGGGTAGCCTGGCAAGCCAAGAATTTGGTCTAGTTCACTAGGCTAGTAAAAAGGTGCATTGTGGGATAAATCTACTGACTTTTTCATTTTCAAACACTTTGTTTTGTTTTCTTGTTTTTTATGTGACTATTTTCCGTCCTGTCTGTCTCTGATCTTCCTTTATCTCCTCTCAATCCTCCAGACATTCTGCTGCCTACTTTATCACCTCATGAGTTAGTTTTTAACTAACTATAATAAGTATACGTTACAAAATACAATTTAAAATAAGTATTTAGTGTTTATGTGATTAAAAACGATTACAGCACTGGAAACAAAGGTAGAGAGAGTCAGAAGTACCCAGGCCTTTTGGAAATATAGGAAGGGGCCAGACTTTTTAATCTTGCACAACCCCTTGCTGCTAAATTTCGTTGTATAAAATGTACAATGACAATAAAGGATCTATCGGAAGGTCGCAGGTTCATGTCCTGCTCAGTCTGTCGCTGTAGTTGTGTCCTTGGGCAAGACACTTAACGCGACTTGCCTGTGTTGGTGGTGGTCAGAGGGGCCGATGGCGCAGAATGGCAGCCCCGCTTCTGTCAGACCGTCCCAGGGCGGCTGTGGCTACATAGTAGCTCACCATGTGTGTGTGAATGTAAGAGTGCGTGAATAATGGAAAGCACTTTGAGTGCCTTGAAAAGCGTTATATAAATCCAATCCATTATTATCTATCTATCTATCATCTATCTATCTATCATCTATCTATCATCTATCTATCTATCTATCTATCTATCTATCTATCTATCTATCTATCATCTATCTATCTATCATCTATCTATCATCTATCTATCTATCATCTATCTATCTATCTATCATCTATCTATCTATCATCTATCTATCTATGTATCTATCTATCTATCATCTATGTATCATCTATCTATCTATCTATGTATCATCTATCTATCTATCTATTATCTATCTATCTATCTATGTATCATCTATCTATCTATCTATGTATCATCTATCTATCTATCTATCTATCTATCTATGTATCATCTATCTATCTATCTATGTATCATCTATCTATCTATCTATCTATCTATCTATCATCTATCTATCTATGTATCTATCTATCTATGTATCATCTATCTATCTATCTATCTATCTATCTATCTATCTATCATCTATCTATGTATCATCTATCTATCTATCTATCATCTATCTATCTATGTATCTATCTATCTATGTATCATCTATCTATCTATCTATCTATCTATCATCTATCTATCTATGTATCTATCTATCTATCTATCTATCTATGGCTGTGTCCAAATCCAGGGGTTGCGTGCTTATGAGTTCGGATTTTAAGACCAGTGACGTCACAGCGCCGCGTCGAAGACCGTCCAAATTCCAAGAATGCTCAGAATGCGGTCTTGAAATGCGTTCTTCTTTTCCCCGATTTTGAGAACGGGTGCGGTGTAGTCTCCGTGGTCTCCTCACCTCCATAATTCCCGTGATGCACTGATTTCTGTAGAAACGGGAGACGCAGCAGTAGAGCAGCAGCACGACTAGTTTATTCAAATGTGACTGTAGAAAAAGTAAAAGTCTGAAGTGGTTGTGTTTTTAGGCGTTTCCCATTGTCATTAGGCCTGTAATGTGTGTTTGTATTCTTGTTCGTCATTACAGTTCATAAAATTGGTAAATCATAAATCATGAAATAAATTATACAATTAACCGTGAATAATCCAGCATCGTGGATCCATATTTTGTAATAGATTTTCTTTAAGCAGTTGCTGGGTGACAGGAGTAGGGGCGGGACTTTTATTTAAGGCTAGAACGTCCACATTCACAGCTGTTAACATCCGGTCTAAGTGGTCACGGAAGAACACGTTCTCCTGAGACCAGTGAGGACGGGTACTCATGAGCATGCAGTCCCTGGATTTGGACACAGCCTATGTATCATCTATCTATCTATCTATCTATCTATCTATCTATCTATCTATCTATCTATCTATCTATCTATCTATCTATCTATCTATCTATCTATCTATCTATCTATCTATCTATCTATCATCTATCTATCTATCTATCTATCTATCTATCTATCTATCTATCTATGTATCATCTATCTATCTATCTATCTATCTATCTATCTATCTATCTATCATCTATCTATCTATCTATCTATCTATCTATCTATCTATCTATCTATCTATCTATCTATCTATCTATCTATGTATCATCTATCTATCTATCTATCTATCTATCTATCTATCTGTCTATGTATCATCTATCTATCTATCTATCTATCTATCTATCTATCTATCTATCTATCTATCTATCTATCTATCTATCTATCTATCTATCTATCTATCTATCTATCTATCTATCTATCTATCATCTATCTATCTATCTATCTATCTATCTATCTATCTATCTATCTATCTATCTATCTATCTATCTATCTATGTATCTGTTGTGAGAAGATTCTCTGTGCTGCTGAGGCTGTGTTATGATTACAAGTGGACACATACACACACACATTTTGTCCATCTGTATTTTGATTAAGAACAAAATAATTTGTAATTAACAGCATTTTATTACTACTGAAGGCTGTGTTAGAAACATTTGTGCAGCATATTAAAAGTGCAGATGCCTGAGTTTAGAGATAAGATTCATGGGAGACACCTACAAGGAAGCTTCCCAGAGAATTGTAGCCCTTCAGGTTGGGGCCTCTTGGTTTCTTATCAGAAGAAACTCCCTTCAACTCAGACTGGACCATACATTGATGTCCACGCTGCAGAAAATACTTAATATGATAAAATTTAATGTGACCTTCGAAAAGTCTCCACCTTTGTCAGGATTACTTCCATACAATGAAGATGTTTAGTTATTCATGAAGATTATCATAAGATGCCACCCATCAAGGGGGAACATATTTTGTATGTATAAATGTGAGTGACCCACACAGTCGAGCAGCGATTTTCCTGGGGGAAGAAGACTGACAACTCTGGTCACCTCTAATCGCTCCGCCGGCTCATCTGGGTCCTCTGCTGACTTTTTCATTAAAAGAACTGAGCCACATTCGGGCCAGAACACTTCAACTTGGAAGCGTGAGTGTGATTTTCTCATTTTCTCTTCCACATGTGTAGCTGATAACCTGTGTGATCCATCGGCAGCAATTGAGATTGAGAGATTAAAGGGACATAATATAACAGCTCAGATATTTTGTATTAAAATACTAATCATGATTTAAAACATGGTATTTAAAATACAATACTAGGATTAAGCAAAGTTATCCAATTTATTACAGAATACAACTTTAAGAAGTATTAAATGTTTATATGATTAAATACAATTATAACACTGGTAAAAAGGAGGGAGGTTGGTTTTGGTAGAGACATTCAGAAGAGCCCATAAATAAGAGGCCGACCCTTTTGGGGAGTATACGCAAGGGTCAGACCCACAACCGAGCCAGCCGACTGCTCGTTACATGGCGCTCCAACGTGGGGCTCTTCTAAAAGGAATGTCCTGCTAAATAAAAAAATAAATAAAAAAATTAAAAAAAAAAGCCTTGTCTGTTAAAACGTCTGAACCACCCTGTTGAAGGGAGTAAATAAGTGGGACAAGCCTGCTTTGACGGAACTATAGGCAACATAAAAAGCCAAAGAGGGCTAGAATAAAAGTTGTAATAGTTTGACTGGTCAGTACTCACCAGGGGACCTAGGTCATAGGAGCCTAGCAAAGAGTATTACTCAAGTCTCGAAGTGGTAAGGGACGCCTACCCCGTAGACCTCTCAGTAATCAGGGCACCGGTGAAGGGTAAAGCTATAAAAGATAGCTCCCGAGGAACCATTTAAGGTGAAATTTGCAAAGTTAGGCAAACCGGAAAGGTGTTAATCACAGGGATGGCAGAAGATGGAAATAGTGTTTGGGGAGAACCTCCTGCAAACCTGTCAATGAACCCCACCTTTTGGGAAAAGGATGGTTGCCGAGTCGTAGTCGAGAACTATGAATCGGTGAAGTTTTGCCAACACACCGACCTGGTGAACAGTATAAATATGTTTGGTGATCCCTTGTCGGGAGTTGCTAAAGCTGTAGCAGTGAGATTTCCCACCGTACAGACGGAGATAGGGAAACAAATAGCCAAGGGACCCCTGGCTGTGGGGGATGTGATTGTGTCCTCGACACCTAAAGGGGAAGCCGAGAAATCAGGTATCACTCATGTAGTGAATGTGGTAACCACTCCGAAGATCGGGGACACCTTGGTTGAACAAGATTTTTATCTCCTGAGAGAGTGGTATCAAAACTGCATCCTTGCAGGAAAAGAGACCCATTTGGCCACATGCCTACTGGGAACAGGTGCTTTTGGGTTCACACATGAAGTGAGTGCTTCAGCACTGAGGGATGCCTGGTCTGATTATGGATCTGGGAAAGCAATCACGGTTATCGTGACAACAGAACAGATTGGTGAAGGAGTGGCAAGAGCCTGGGGTTTAACGCGACCAGAAGGGTCAGCTCCCCCTCCTGAGACACCCTCCATTGTGGAGAAAGTGTACCCTGACCT
>SSNS01000493.1:265265-280972 GCA_006937985.1 Aphyosemion australe | reverse complement strand
GTCCTCCTGGTTCAGCCCGGTCCTCCTGGTCTGACACGGTCCTCCTGGTTCAGCCCGGTCCTCCTGGTCTGACACGGTCCTCCTGGTCTGACACGGTCCTCCTGGTTCAGCCCGGTTCTCCTGGTCTGACACGGTCCTCCTGGTCTGACTTGGTCCTGGTTCTCCTGGTCTGACACGGTCCTCCTGGTCTGACTTGGTCCTGGTTCTCCTGGTCTGACACGGTCCTCCTGGTCTGACTTGGTCCTGGTTCTCCTGGTCTGACACGGTCCTCCTGGTCTTCCCCCTGTCCGGTCCGTCATGAGTGTCCAGCCCCGCAGGATCCGCCTGAAGCCCTGGTTGCTGGCTCAGGTGAACAGCGGCCGGTATCCGGGTCTCCAGTGGCTCAGCTCAGACCAACGCCTGTTCCAGATCCCCTGGAGACATGCAACCCGCCACACACCGGTACCGGATGAGGAGAACACAATCTTCAAGGTCTGACCCAAGATTTGGTTCTCTTCTGTTTCAGAACCTTTTCATTCCTCCAGATTGTTGCGATACAGAGCATCAGTCCCCACCCAGACCGGACCAGGGAAGGGTTCTGGTCCTCAGCCCTGGTACCAAGGTTCTCTACACAGAACCAGAACTGAACATTGACCTGGGGCTAGAACCCTGGTTCCCCGACCCTAAAACCTCGGTGTGGACATGATTTGGACCACAGCAGGTCAGAGTCCAGGACCAGAACCAGAGTCCTGGACTTCCTCCTACAGCGAAGTTTCATTTCTGACTTTGTGAATAACTGAAACTTGAGCTGCTCTTGATGTCACTTCCTGTTTCACTGCTCTTCTTCCTCTTTTGTCAGGTTTCTGTTTTCAGGTTGAGTCAAACTAAGGAGTCCAGTTCAGAACCAACAGAACCATGTGGGCTGGGGTTCTGAACCTGCTCCTCCCTGCTCTTTGTCTGGCAGGCGTGGGCCGTGGAGACAGGGAAGTACCAGGAGGGTGTGGACGAACCGGACCCGGCCAAGTGGAAAGCCAACCTGCGCTGCGCTCTGAACAAGAGCCGAGAGTTCCAGCTGAAGTACGACGGAACCAAAGAGACGCCGGTAAACCCGTTCAAGATCTACGAGGTGTGTGAGCAGAGCGGGAATACAGGTGAGGACACCTGGAGGCTGATGGAGGTTCTGACCTGAGGATGGCTCCTTATGTCTGCTGTTCTGGTTTCAGATGGAGCAGAGGAGGAGGAGGAGGAGGAGGTGAGGAAGAGATCGGGTCAGAACCACCCAGCCGGTTGATGATCAAACTCATTTCCACTGTTCTTGTTTCAGATGCCGAACCTGATGGAGCTCTCTATCAGTAAGTGTTCGTTTCCATGGTAACGCAGCAGCAGCTGGTGATGATGCAATCTTATGTCATGTCCCTTCAGAACCTCGGCTCGGCGAGCCGTCCTCCTTCGTCCCCTTTGGTTTACCCTCAAATGCGACCTTCATACCCCCCCGTGTGATCCCGATGCCCCTCCTCCCCATGACCTCTGACCTGCAGGCTCGGGGTCAGATGGTGGATTCAGGGAACTTTGGTCTTCCTGGGAGGGTCCAGGACCTGAACGCTCAGCCTGAATCAATGGAGACCAGCAACATGGTGACTGGCCAGAACCAGGTGGACCATCAGAACCCCCAGGCCTACAAGTACGACCTGCTGAGCAGCGTCCCTTGTGAGTGTGACCTCTGAGCAGCTGTAGGTAGTTCTGGTTTGACGAGGTTCTGCAGCACCATGGTTCCTCAGAACTAAATGATGAATGGTAAATGTTCTGTATTTGATATAGCGCCTTTCGAAGTCGACCAAGGTGCTTTACAATTCACACACATTCACACCCTGGTGATGACGAACTACATCGTAGCTACAGCTACGCTGGGGCGCACTGACGGAGGCGGATGCGTCGATCCAATAACGTGATTTTCAAAGGATCGGAAAAAGATCAGATTTTACCTTTTAAAGCAACAAATATGACTTTTTAAATTCATCCTGAGATGGTTTCAAATGGAACAACAGTGGTTTTGTTTTAATCTCAACAAGATCCTCTACATCAATATTCTTTGTTTCTTGTGCAAAAACATCATTATGTCACACAATTTACAGCAGTAAACTAACAGTTCACACTCATACAAGACGTGGAGCCAGCCCACAGAGAAAGACGCGCTAATAAACAAAGAGAAACAGACGGCAAAATGTTGGTGTTTCTAAGTCTGCTGCAGCACCCGAGCTGCCTGGTAGGCGTCATTTGGAATCGTATAATGTCAAAGGAAGGTCCCGCCTTACTCGCCTCTGATTGACTAGAAGGGCTCTCATACGACTGGCCAGTGGCTATTTCATTTAGCAGCAAACCGTCTTCCCTCGCTAAGTGCAGACTGTCTTCCTGCCACCAACAGAACAGCTGTTTTGGGGCAGCCTGGCAAGCCGTCCTATATATGTGACTATATAGTCTGGCCACGGTCCATTGATGGCTGTCAGTCGTGGGCCGGGATCTACGGGTGTCTTTCAAACTGTCTCCGCATGCTATTGGACAACAAACAACATGACGTACTCACCGCTACGGATGCCAGTCAATGGGGCAGTCTGCCTTACATCGTGGAACAAGCAGGGAAGAAGATGAAAAAACATCGTTTTTTCTAAATAAACACGCTGTGCTAGACCGTCAATTTTGCTTCGGCAAATGACGGTCTAGCTTCTAGGCTAGTTTGGTGAAGAACCTGTGAGCTTAGCGCTATAATAACCATTCTGTCTGTTTTAAAAGTAGTTTTTTCTGTTTCTTTTATTAAAAAAACTGAAAAACATCAAAAGTGAACTTGTAATAACTCTTGTTGCATTCATCACACTGTTGGACTTTATATCTGTTGGCTCTCAAGCATTCAGGTTGTCTTATTAAAGCAGAGTACATAGTCTAAACGCGTGTGCCCTATTTAGCCCAGCTGTGTGCAGCAGGTCTGTTTCTCTTCTAGAATAATGACAACTGGTGAAGAATAGGTCTAAATCATAATCAGCTCTGAATTAAATGATACACATTTAAACAGATGATGAGACGTGTCCTCACAGTCAAACAGCCTTAACCTATGAAAGTGAAGACATAAGAAGTCTACACAGTAATAATATAACGCCGTGCTTGAGAGCCAACAGTTACAAAGTCAATCCAACAGTGTGATAAATGCAACAAGATTTATTACAAGTTCACTTTTGACGTTTTCAGGTTCTTTCATAAAATAAACTGAAGCTGGACAGAATGGTTATTATAGAGCCAAGTTCACATGTTCTTCACTAAACTCCTGAAGACCTGGCTGCAGACAGAAAAACCCCAAGACTGCTGCTACACCAAATAGCCAATCGTAGGAGAGCCCTTTCAGCCAATCAGAGACGAGAAAGGCAGGACTGACTTTGGACATCCTATGATTCCAAATGACTCGTCCGGCAGCGACAGGTGCTCGACACACGGGAGGCGACAAGCGTCAAAGGTACTCGAAATCAAATGACTCTGAATCGGATCGGGAGCAAAAACACGTGATCCGAACATCCCTAGCTTTAGGTGTCAGGGTGACCTGGGTCAGTACGACCCAGGTCACCTGGACCTGACAGGTTCCGTTGAATTCTGTTGGGCCTTGATGATGAATGCTTGGTATCTCCTCCAACCAGAACCTTCTCCTCTCGTTGCCGTAGTAACAGACCTGGACCTGAAGTTTCTGTACCGAGGGAGGACAGTGGGCTCTCTAACAGTCAGTAACCCCCAGGGCTGTCGGCTCTACTTCGGACACCTGGAACCGACTCCAGAGCAGGTGGACCTGTTTGGACCGGTCACTCTGCAGCAGGTCCTGTTCCCGGGAACAAACGAGATCCAGAACCAGAAGCAGCGGTTCTACACAGAAGCCCTGCTGGACGTGATGGACCGAGGTCTAATCCTGGAGATTGAGGCGCAGGACATCTACGCCATCCGCCTGTGTCAGTGCAAGGTGTTCTGGTCCGGACCCAGCATGCCGGAACAGGGACCGCCCAACCCCATGGAGCGAGAGAGGAAGATCAAAGTGTTCAGCCTAAACGACTTCCTGCAAGGTCTGTTCTCATGACCGGTCCGGTCCAGGTCCTCAGCTGGTGGTCTCACAACGTTCTTGTTCTTCAGGACTCATCGTGTTCCAGAAGGGAGAAGCTCCAAACCCGCCCCCCTTCGAGGTCTACTTCTGTTTTGGAGAAGACTGGCCCGACAAGAAGCCCAAAGAGAAGAAGCTCATCATGGTCCAGGTCAGTTGCGGCTTCATCTCCTCCTGCTCGTCACGGTCGGGTTCTAATGGTTCTGTTTGGTTCAGGTGGTTCCTGTGGTGGCCCGGATCCTGACAGAGATGTTCTCTGGAGAACTGAACTGGTCCACGGACAGCATACGGCTCCAGATCTCCCATCCTGATGTGAAGGACCAGACTGTGGAGCAGTTCAAGGAGCTGCAGAGGCTGCTGCAGAGCCAGCTGGGGGCTCAAGGGCCCTGGGCCCCCACTGGACCCCCCGAGGTTATGGGAGCTCCCAGTGGATTCTCACTGGGAACCAGCTGAGTCCAGCCTTATCAGAACCAGAACACAATGAAGTCCTGAAGAGTTCATATTAGCTGCTCGGATCCATTGAAGCCATTTTCTAAACCGATCAGAACCGGTTCTGACCCAGTAACTGGTGCTTAATTAGCATTTCAAAGTTCTGAAACACATTTCAAAATGTGTCCTCAGTCCTGTAAAGCCGGACCTGGTTCTGTTTGAGTGAATTCAAGCCTCAAACAAACAGAAACCGGATTCTCTTGGGGTCGTTTCAGTAGAACCCGGCTGCAGTATTTGATTCTGTTTCTCACCTGAGCAGGTAGAACAGGTCCCTGCTCTGACCCATCAGAACCAACAGGCCCAAGGGTACCAACCCGTTTTCTATCAAGTGTTTTTATAATAAAGTCCGTTTATCCAGAACACATTTGTTTCAGTTGTTTATTGTTGTTGTGTACAACAAGGCTACATCACTGATGATGTCATAGTGAGTCTGTCCGCCTCATTACCCAGAGTTCTCTCTGTCTCATGGAAAAACAACTAAAAGAAACAAAGATAAAAGGTCAAAGGTGACGCCAAACCTTCCAGCGTTGCGCTGCTTTATGCTGCCAGTCAGCCAAGAGCATCATGGGAAATATTTTGGCTCCTTTTTTGGCACAAAAAGAAAAAACATCACAACCAAAGTCCCAAAAATAAATCTCTTAAAAACAGGTGAGCAGGCACGTCCTGATGTCCAGCAGGAACCGATCCGCATCGAGTGTCCCGGTCCCGACCCCGCCCACCCAGCACCACCTGCTGCAGGTAAGAACGGCTCAGGTGAGCTGAGGGTCGTTTTCATCGGTCTTCACTCCATCAGGTCTCAGAGTGAGTCGTCCTGTTTCACATTCAAAGTCCTCCTTTAGATTCTCGGCAGTCGCAGCTTTTTGCCGTCACCTCTGAATGTTGGTCAACTAAAAAGTAACCTGCAGAGAAAACCGTGAAACGGCCACAATGAGACGTTTAACCATAAACAGGTAAGTGGTTACCTGGTAATGGGTGACCCGAGTGGTTACCTGGTATCGTGTGAAGGTCTCAGCTATCGGAACAGTCTGGTGAACTCTCTGATGGCCCAGCACACCTGTTTACACTCATCAGCACTGAAACAAAGCAACACATGAATCTTTCAGCATCTCAACAACAGGTCTGGACCCGTCCCTCTGGGCTCCAGTTCTACAGGACCACACCTTCAGACACACAAGTCCCAACAAAGACCCATCTGACACCTCCAGGTGCATCAAGGCCTTCATGCAGGAGTATCATGTCCCTGTATGCTTCAGCATCTGAAATACTCCAGTAGGACGCTGATGCCTCGTTCTGATCCAGTAACACATTCCCCGACCTACCTGGTGACCTGTTTGTGGAAGTCAGTCAGCTGTTTGTGGGTGACGGTCACCGCTCCCCCTGACGTCTCCTTTGGAAGCCCTTTTAGAGCGTTTTCCAACCAGCGGCAGAACATCTGGAACACAGGAGAAGGTGTTGCCTTCGGCCTCCAGCACCGACACAGAGGAACCCGGTGGGGTCCACTTACCGGCCTGTCGAACAGCATCATCTCCCACAGCACTTCGGCCACGTCTGGCAGCGTGTACGGTGGCAGACAGAAACAACACGAGTGCATCAGCTGACTGACAAGCTGCTGCCCGTGCTGCTCCATGGCCTGACCAATCAGACGCTTCCTCACATCAAAGTCCTCCTCGTGCTGCACACAGAAACATTTTAGGTCCCCAGAACTGCTGGTAAGCGTGTACAGGTGTGGTCTGAGCGGACTCACGTCGTTGGCCACTCCGGTGTGGATCAGGTCTCGTATGAACTTCATGACGCTGCAGTTGGCGTCTCGATGGTCCAGCGAGGTGGCAGCGATGGCACACTGGATGATGTGAACGATGATGCTGCTGCTTAGTAAAGTGACGGGACTCCTCTGGACAAACCTGGATACAAAGAAGACATCAGAGAGATTGGACCAAAACCACAGGTTCAGGTGTTGGCAAGTCAGAACGTTAGTATTACTGTTATGTCCATCAGGTCCTTCCGTGGTATATGTTACCTGGTTACTGGACTCTGCATCTTGTTATCTCCATTAAAACCAGCTCCGGTGGCCTAGTGGTAGAGTGTCCGCCCCGGGACTGGGAGATCAGGGTTCGATTCCCGGTCGGGTCATACCAAAGACTTTGAAAAAATGGGACCCAATGCCTCCTCGCTTGACACTCAGCACTAAGGGGTTGGATTGGGGGGTTAAACCACCAAATAGTTCCCGAGCGCGGCCACAGCTGCAGCTCACCGCTCCCCACCACGGGGATGGGTCACATGCGGAGATGTAATTTCACCAGTGTGTGACGATGACTTGGGACTTTCAGGACCCGCTGTTTTTTCTTAGCTGCCTCTGGCAACCTCCAAACTGTCCGCTCCCACAAGATTTGCATTGGATTTTGCCGGACCCCGATCCCATTCCAGGGCTCCAGTGTTCAGGAGGCATCCTGACCAGAGGAGCGGCTCTACTGTGAGTCTCTCTCGAATATCCGAGCTCCTCTCGTCTCTGAAGCTGAAGCCTAGTTTATACGTCTCCGTCAGCAGGTTGCACGTACTGACAGAGACGTTTTCCTTATACTTCTCCGTTGGTGTGTCAGCATTGCGAAGCAATTCTCCGCCAGGACAGCAGAGGGCATAGCGCTTTTCTGGGGTATCCTACCATCAATGCAGTCAGGTCTCTAGTGTGTTCATGTGTTTCAGAGACTTTAACACAGACACATTTGTCCTCCACCTCTAAACTCACAGTTCCCATAATTTCCTGACACGAATAAAACGTTTGCTGCGTATCTTTGTGCTCCTTCACTCACGATTTAACGAACTTTTATATCATTGGACTTTGTCAGCGAGATGTTCTTCAATCTGCTCCGCATCTGTCGCTAGATATGATCGGCTCGTTTTAGTTTTTAGAGGCTGATGACGAAGTTAAACCAGCTTCCTGACCAATCACAGGCTTGCTGTCTCCGTTGCTTTTGATGAACATTTAGAAAATTGGGCTCTACTGCGTCTATCCTTGCTAGTGGTGTACCAGCTTAGGTACCCTACGATTCAATTATTAAACGATTATCACGATTACCTCATTTTGTTTCACCGTTGAGGGTTTTTTCTCATGTCATAGCTTTTTCATACTTTCAAATGAATTCATCACACATTAAAGTTAACAAATACCGTTTACTCCACTACCCTGTTCATGTCAGACTGAACACAAACCCAACATACTTTTGCCTGAAATCTACAGGAAACACATGAATAATGAAAATAAATGTAAACACGGCAGTCATTTTTGCTTTTGTGAACAGAATCAGCTGAGACGGCAAACTGGAGCGATGCAGAGCTCTGGGAACTTCTGGATGTAGGTCTGAAGCTCAGATCACCAGACAGTTCACGTGGGACTATGAAGGACACACCTTTTAGAGCATCTGGTGAAAAAACGTAAGCAGCGCTGCTTCAATCAGCACAGAAAACAAGTTATGTCCTAGCTAAAGGAAGTCTGTGACGGTGCGGAGACGGCCCCCACACCCACTTTATATCACCATCATGTAATCTTCGTGAAACACGTGATCATTACCGCCACAGACTGACCACTTATAAATGACCAAAGGCTGGGGACACGGTCATGAGCCTGCTCCAGTTCCACAAACACACGTGAAACTTGGGCTCCTGAACTCACCTGGTGGCCAGTCGGAACAGGTCGTCCACAGTGTCGGGGTGATTCCTAAGGTTATTGGGCTGCTCAAGCAGCTGGAAGGTCGGCATGCACAGAGCCTGGAGGAGAAAGGGGAGGAGCCTCGTCACCTTGGTTTTACCTTCAATCACCTGACGACAGGTGAGGACTCTGATGACCGTTTTCAGATTTAACCAAATGAAATCTGTGAGCTGACCAATCAGAGAACAGTATGTGTGTCCAGGGTTGTGTTCACCTGTAGCATGTCTAGCAGACCCTGCCTGCAGCCCTCTTCCATGCCGTACTCGTCCACCAGGATGCTGCCCAGGTACAGGAAGCAGGAGTGTGGATACACCTGGTATACACTCACCATCTGACAGCAACAAACATGTCAACATTTCCATGATAAAAAACTCAGTCACCTAGGAGGGATCTGTTCACAGAAGGGTACGCCTCACCTGGGTGACGAGCGGCTGCAGCAGGGAGGCGGAGCCTTTCCCGACACATCGCACAGCGAAGCGAAGGCAGCGGCAGCAGCGCTCGACAATCCGGTTATCGGCCTGGTGAGCGTTCAGTGTCTCTGACAGCACCGGCCAGATCTACAGGTGAGGTGCAGAAGATTTATTCCTCTCGTTTGCAAATATTCAAATGAGCTTTCCAGAAAAAGCTCAGGTGTGTTCAGGTGATTTACCTCCTGAATGACTTTCTGACAGGGGTGGGTCTGTCCGTTCTCCACGATGGGGTTTGTGTGTCTGAGAACAACATCAGCGTGTTCACCACTTCATTTAAATCCACTCTGAATAGAGTTGGACTGCAGGTAAACAGACAGATAACTCACCTGAAGATAACGGCCAGCCTGTCCAGCCACACGGTAGGATCAGCTGACTTACCGTTTGAAGATTGTTCTGTTAACAGCTGAAACACAAGTTCAGTCAGAATGTTTTCTTTGCTGCTTGATAAAACCCTCAAACGCTCTCTCACCTTTTTCAGGGCCATGACCTGAACGGCGCAGAGGTCACTCAGACACTCTGCAATCTTCTCCAGAGGAAGGCGGGCCAGAACCAGAGCCGTACCTGCACAGGTAACATGGAAAACACACCTCAACAATCAGTAGAACACCGGTGCAGCCCTCAGACAGGTAGTCTGAGTAAACAGCCCCACATTTACTACTGGTGTTCCACTGGTTTACTACAGATGTTCTACTGGTGTTCCACTGGTTTACTACAGGTGTTCTACTGGTTTACTACAGGTGTTCTACTGGTTCACTACAGGTGTTCCACTGGTTTACTACTGGTGTTCCACTGGTTTACTACTGGTGTTCCACTGGTTTACTACAGGTGTTCCACTGGTGTTCCACTGGTTCACTACAGGTGTTCTACTGGTTTACTACAGGTGTTCCACTGGTTTACTACAGATGTTCTACAGGTGTTCCACTGGTTTACTACAGGTGTTCCACTGGTTCACTACAGGTGTTCTACTGGTTCACTACAGGTGTTCTACTGGTTCACTACAGGTGTTCCACTGGTTCACTACAGGTGTTCTACTGGTTTACTACAGGTGTTCCACTGGTTTTCTACTGGTGTTCCACTGGTTTACTACTGGTGTTCCACTGGTTTACTACAGATGTTCTACTGGTGTTCCACTGGTTTACTACTGGTGTTCCACTGGTTTACTACAGGTGTTCCACTGGTTTACTACAGGTGTTCCACTGGTTCACTACAGGTGTTCCACTGGTTTACTACAGGTGTTCCACTGGTTCACTACAGGTGTTCCACTGGTTTACTACAGGTGTTCCACTGGTTTACTACATGTGTTCCACTGGTTCACTACAGGTGTTCCACTGGTTCACTACAGGTGTTCCACTGGTTCACTACAGGTGTTCCACTGGTTCACTACAGGTGTTCCACTGGTTCACTACAGGTGTTCCACTGGTTCACTACAGGTGTTCTACTGGTTCACTACAGGTGTTCTACTGGTTTACTACAGGTGTTCTACTGGTGTACTACAGATGTACTACTGGTGTTCCACTGGTTTACTACAGGTGTTCTACTGGTTCACTACAGGTGTTCCACTGGTTTACTACAGGTGTTCTACTGGTTTACTACAGATGTTCTACTGGTGTTCCACTGGTTTACTACAGGTGCTCCACTGGTTTACTACAGGTGTTCTACTGGTTCACTACAGGTGTTCCACTGGTTTACTACAGGTGTTCTACTGGTTTACTACTACTGGTGTTCCACTGGTTTACTACTGGTGTTCCACTGGTTTACTACAGGTGTTCCACTGGTTTACTACAGGTGTTCTACTGGTTTACTACAGGTGTTCTACTGGTGTTCCACTGGTTTACTACAGGTGTTCCACTGGTTTACTACAGGTGTTCCACTGGTTTACTACAGGTGTTCCACTGGTTTACTACAGGTGTTCCACTGGTTCACTACAGGTGTTCCACTGGTTTACTACAGATGTTCTACTGGTGTTCCACTGGTTTACTACATGATGTTACTACAGGTGTTCCACTGGTTTACTACAGGTGTTCCACTGGTTTACTACAGGTGTTCCACTGGTTTACTACAGATGTTCTACTGGTGTTCCACTGGTTTACTACTGGTGTTCCACTGGTTTACTACAGGTGTTCTACAGGTGTTCCACTGGTTTACTACAGATGTTCTACTGGTGTTCCACTGGTTTACTACTGGTGTTCCACTGGTTTACTACAGATGTTCTACTGGTGTTCCACTGGTTTACTACAGATGTTCTACTGGTGTTCCACTGGTTCACTACAGGTGTTCCACTGGTTTACTACAGGTGTTCCACTGGTTTACTACAGGTGTTCCACTGGTTTACTACAGGTGTTCCACTGGTTTACTACAGATGTTCTACTGGTGTTCCACTGGTTTACTACTGGTGTTCCACTGGTTTACTACAGATGTTCTACTGGTGTTCCACTGGTTTACTACAGATGTTCTACAGGTGTTCCACTGGTTTACTACAGGTGTTCCACTGGTTTACTACTGGTGTTCTACTGGTTTACTACAGGTGTTCCACTGGTTTACTACAGGTGTTCCACTGGTTTACTACAGGTTTACTACTGGTGTTCCACTGGTTCACTACAGGTGTTCCACTGGTTCACTACAGGTGTTCCACTGGTTCACTACAGGTGTTCCACTGGTTTACTACAGGTGTTCCACTGGTTTACTACAGGTGTTCCACTGGTTTACTACAGGTGTTCCACTGGTTTACTACAGGTGTTCCACTGGTTTACTACAGGTGTTCCACTGGTTCACTACAGGTGTTCCACTGGTTTACTACAGGTGTTCCACTGGTTTACTACAGGTGTTCCACTGGTTTACTACAGGTGTTCCACTGGTTCACTACAGGTGTTCCACTGGTTCACTACAGGTGTTCCACTGGTTTACTACAGGTGTTCCACTGGTTTACTACAGGTGTTCCACTGGTTTACTACAGGTGTTCCACTGGTTTACTACAGGTGTTCCACTGGTTTACTACAGGTGTTCTACTGGTGTACCGAAAGTTAACTACAAGTACCTTTGAGGAGTCCCACAGCAGCCTCGGTGGACAGAGCGAAGGAGTCAAGGGAGCGAGCGATCTCCAGTAGACCCTGGAAGTGCTGAGCCATGTGATCCCGGCACACCGAGCAGATGTTGTGGATTGCTTTTGCTGCTGCAGATGCCAGAGGTTTCTCCCTCAGACCCTTCATCAGGTAGTTCAGAACTGGGTCTTGAACCAGAAAAAGACAGAACCACACCTTTAGGGATCAGGGAGGGACTAGCAAACAGAAACAGGTCTGGTAGATGAAAACTTGGTTCTAACCCTAAATAGTGAGATCTATCTGACCCAAAATCATCTGGACTCTCATGCCTCAGACCCACTGTGGGGTTCAGGACGGGGCGGGGCAGGTTATAATGGACCGGTATGGGTCTGCAATTTCAGGAGAGCATTCCTATTGCAGTTTGGGCTCTCATGTTGGCAGGTGGGGTTAAACGTATTGTCATGCAATTTAGTAAATAAGTTGTGAAACTATTAAGTATTTTTGTGCTGTAAGGAATGGTCTGCAGAGCCTAAGACAAAAAAACAAATGCTCCACAAGTGACTCCAGAGTGTGGTCGCTGAGTCCAGGCCTGCCTCGCTGCCATGGCTTGCCAGTCTGTGGCTATAAATAGCTTCCAGCGCATCGCAGCACCTCCGCGTATTTCTCCCATTTCCACTCAACCTTTTTCTGTCCTTAACTTTTCTATACTGGACTTTTATTTTCTTCAGCTTGGCCTGACACCGTTCCGACATCTTCTCAAATCCATTGGCTCCCATCCACTGTGAAACGTTCATTCCTTACCAATCTGCCGAGCTCGTCCTGAGTGTGGACTCATGATGATGGTGAGGAATGTATGGAGCTCTGAAGCTGACCAAACCTTCCTGCTACCTGCAGGATTTTCTCACATCTGTGTACAACTACTGAAATTACACACAACAGAACTCCGAGGTTTGGTTTGCTTGTTGCAAGTACTGACGTATTCCTGTCCCCCAATCAGTACCGCTCCACAAATATTTGGACCTACAACAGAAGGGGGCCAAAAGAATCCTGTGAATGGCCCGGTCCGGGTCGGTTGTGTTGACCAGTTTTACAATTGGGACAGAAAAATTAGCGAGTCGACCCGCCCTGTCCCAAACCTGGCGGTGGAACCGAGCTATCAATGTTTGGTTCTGGCAGATTAATGGACTCTTGGTCTTACCGAGGAACCGTGGGTTTCTGTCCACCACCTCGCTCATCTCTCCCACCAGCTCGATGCTGGTGTAGCGGACCGCCATGTGGACGCTTTCTGGGAGACACACCACCTGCTGCAGAACCTCGGCCACTGTTGGGTTGTTCTCTCTAAAACACGGACAAACGAGTCAGCGCCTCCTGACCTCTGACCTGTAACGTTTGAGTTTATCAGACACTCACGGGTCGACACTCTTAGCGATGGAAGCCATGATGAAGAGCACGGCCTCGGTCACCTCCCAGGGCGGGTTTCCATCCTTCAGAGTAGAATATAACTGTAGGAACCAACGAAGCAGGTCAGTACCTGGATCAGTCTAGAGGAACACAAACCCAAAGGAAGGTACCTGAGAGAAGCACTCCATGGACCCAACCAGGAATATCACGTCTTTAACCAGGTCTGACACTCTCACCCGGAACTCCCCAAAATCGTCTGTCTCCTCTGGGATTCCTTCCTGTCAGGTGACAACAGCTTCAGAACCAGGAAGTGAAACAGCAGTCAGAATCAGACAGAGGTAGTTCTGGTTCCTACGTGATCTGGATCGAGCTGGCAGTGCCGGGCCAAACAGTGCAGGAGTCTCTGTATGTACGGTCTGAAGATGGTGTGAAGATTTGCATCGTTTATTTTATACAGATGTTCTCCCAGACGGTACCAGAAGTTAAATGAAATCTCCACCACCTGCAAGACAAATCAGAATGAACTGGACCTGCCCACGCAACAGATCCCTAACCAGAACCAGGGCTGCTGTGGTACCTCGTACTGAGGGTGTCCTGCACAGATCAGCAGCAGCTCCAGTGTCCTCAGGTCTCCCATCCCCTGACCAGGACTCCTCACCGTTGTTTCTAGAAACGTCTCACAGAGTTCTGTGAAGATCCTGCAGTAGTTCAGCACCCTGTGGACCAAACAGACTCCAACAGTCACAGGAGCCACAAGAACCACAAGGACAGAGACATAGACCTGTCTCCTTACTTGTCCAGGTCTTCTCTGGCAACAGCCATGTGATAGGCCGTCTCCAGTGTCAGGACGCCCTGGAAGAGCTGCAGAGCCAGAGCAATGTTGGTGTCCACGTTCTCAATGGCATAGAGCGCCGAGCAGACACAGTCCGATGCCGCTTCATGGAGGTTTGTAGAGGTTTCATCCCTCTGCTGGAGGGGAACCAACCCGGATCAGATAAGAGGACAGAGTTTAAAGAGCAGACAGGAACTGCTCTGACACTCACCAGGATCTGGAACAGCACCATCAGCAGATGATTGCTGGCCATGAAGTTGGAGTCCAGAACTCCCAGATTGAACCAGCTGCCCAGACAGCGAAACACTTTCATCAGCATCTTCTCATCACCTGTCTTCTCCACGCACGACGTCTACAGGGAGACAGAAACATCAGGAACCAGAGATCACCCTGTGTCCATCTGATTGGTCCAGACAGAGAAGAGGACATGGACATGAGACAGAGGACAGAGACCATCCTAACCAGCAGAGTGACCACGGTGGCGGAGTAGTAGGCCAGGTCCTCGATGATCTCCGTCCTCCGATTGGCTCCGATCCTCAGAGACCTGCTGTGGACCTCCTCAGGCAGAACGGTCAGGATCTCAATGAGGAAGGGCATCGAGCTGATGTCATTGTTGTACCTGAGAAAGGGACGGAGCCACAGAAACAACAGGTGAGTGGGCAGGTCTAAGTCCAGGCTGTGTGTAAACAAGTCTGAATGATTGTGTAAATTCCTACTTTTCTATTAGTGTGTGAACGCATCCTTTCCAGGAGGCCATCTGAAGAGCGAGATCAGCGATGGCGAGGGCCAGCTGGGACGACAACAACAACAAACATGTGGGACACAGCTGGACAGAGAAGTCTTCTTCTGCTGCTGGAGCTCGTGTCACAGCCAGCTGTCAGACACACATCTGGCCTCCTCTAGACTCCTCCTGCTGTCAGACAAACATCTGACCTCCTCTAGACTCCTCCTGCTGTCAGACAAACATCTGACCTCCTCTAGACTCCTCCTGCTGTCAGACAAACATCTGACCTCCTCTAGACTCCTCCTGCTGTCACACACAAACATCTGGCCTCCTCTAGACTCCTCCTGCTGCCAGACAAACATCTGACCTCCTCTAGACTCCTCCTGCTGTCAGACACAAACATCTGACCTCCTCTAGACTCCTCCTGCTGTCAGACACAAACATCTGACCTCCTCTAGACTCCTCCTGCTGTCAGACAAACATCTGGCCTCCTCTAGACTCCTCCTGCTGTCAGACAAACATCTGACCTCCTCTAGACTCCTCCTGCTGTCAGACAAACATCTGACCTCCTCTAGACTCCTCCTGCTGTCAGACAAACATCTGACCTCCTCTAGACTCCTCCTGCTGTCAGACAAACATCTGACCTCCTCTAGACTCCTCCTGCTGTCAGACAAACATCTGACCTCCTCTAGACTCCTCCTGCTGTCAGACAAACATCTGACCTCCTCTAGACTCCTCCTGCTGTCAGACAAACATCTGACCTCCTCTAGACTCCTCCTGCTGTCAGACAAACATCTGACCTCCTCTAGACTCCTCCTGCTGTCAGACAAACATCTGACCTCCTCTAGACTCCTCCTGCTGTCAGACAAACATCTGACCTCCTCTAGACTCCTCCTGCTGTCAGACAAACATCTGACCTCCTCTAGACTCCTCCTGCTGTCAGAC
>SSNS01000493.1:196366-264192 GCA_006937985.1 Aphyosemion australe | reverse complement strand
CCTCTAGACTCCTCCTGCTGTCAGACACAAACATCTGACCTCCTCTAGACTCCTCCTGCTGTCACACACAAACATCTGACCTCCTCTAGACTCCTCCTGCTGTCAGACACAAACATCTGGCCTCCTCTAGACTCCTCCTGCTGCCAGACACAAACATCTGGCCTCCTCTAGACTCCTCCTGCTGCCAGACAAACATCAGACCTCCTCTAGACTCCTCCTGCTGCCAGACACAAACATCTGGCCTCCTCTAGACTCCTCCTGCTGTCAGACACAAACATCTGACCTCCTCTAGACTCCTCCTGCTGCCAGACAAACATCTGACCTCCTCTAGATTCCTCCTGCTGTCACACACAAACATCTGACCTCCTCTAGACTCCTCCTGCTGTCAGACACAAACATCTGACCTCCTCTAGACTCCTCCTGCTGTCAGACACAAACATCTGACCTCCTCTAGACTCCTCCTGCTGTCAGACAAACATCTGACCTCCTCTAGACTCCTCCTGCTGCCAGACAAACATCTGGCCTCCTCTAGATTCCTCCTGCTGTCAGACACAAACATCTGACCTCCTCTAGATTCCTCCTGCTGTCAGACACAAACATCTGACCTCCTCTAGACTCCTCCTGCTGTCAGACACAAACATCTGGCCTCCTCTAGACTCCTCCTGCTGCCAGACAAACATCAGACCTCCTCTAGACTCCTCCAGCTGTCACACACAAACATCTGACCTCCTCTAGACTCCTCCTGCTGTCACACAAACATCTGACCTCCTCTAGACTCCTCCTGCTGTCAGACACAAACATCTGACCTCCTCTAGACTCCTCCTGCTGTCACACACAAACATCTGACCTCCTCTGGGGGCTGAGGGTTAACACGCCAACATGAAAACAATATGAAGCATAGACAGGTGAGTTCTAATGGTTTTCCAGGACCATACACAGGTGATTTACATAAATGTAAACCTGGGTCCTTGACCCACACGGAGGTTATTCCTAGATAATTATAACCTACAAGAAAACCTGAGACTGGGCAGCAACAGTCATTACCTGTGTGACGATGATGGGGGACAAGTCTTTGAGGTTCTGGATGTGGGTCAGCAGAGAGTCTCTCAGTGCATTGTGGGTCTCTGGGGGAAGCTCGTAGAAGGACGTCTGGATCTTCATCTTCATTGTTTGAGCAGCAAAATAACACGACTCCACGTCCTGTTTGAGCTGCAGTAGCTGGTCTGAGATCTCCCAGGCAAACATCTGTACACAGGAAGTGATGTCATCACATCAGGTGAGTTGCCTGGGGACCACTCAGGTCAGTCCCAGTTTTACAGGCTTTAGTAACTCAAACAGGTAGAAACTCATACATGAAAGTATCACGTGGAACAACAGGAAAGCCTCTCATCAGATCTGTTTTCCAGAAGAAGCCGTTTGATTTTTGACAGATTATTTTAGATTTTACAAACTGGAGACCTTTTTCAGTTTCACCAAAACAAAAGAAGTTTTCCCAAACTGGACGTGAAAAGCCTCATTCTGACCAGACTAAGCTGTCGTCCTTCGTTTGATCCCGTTCTAACACTAGTTTCATTAAAATTTTTTAGCTGTCAACAAAAAGTAAACTTTGCGTCAGCCAATAAAAATACAACACAGCGGGGCTCCGAACCCCTCCGAATATTGATCCATGCTAAATGTGTCTGCCTAGAACCCATCCAGCACCTAACAAAGTGAGTTTGAACCACCGAAAGTAAAATCCCCATTTTTTGACTGGAGTTTGGTGTGTAGCTGTCAGTCAGAGCCATGCTAACAGCACAAGGCCTGGTGGAATTAAAACAACTAGCCCGTTAAATAACACTTTTTCTACTTGAAACTAACAAACAAACGCTAACAGACTCCACTGTGTTTAATTTGACCTGTTAAAACTAAAAAAAAAGATTAAAACTGGCATAAAACGTTTCTGTTTTGATCCATTCATTTCGTTAGCTTAGCTTCTATGCTAAGAGGAACTAAAAGCTCCTCTGAGACTGCGCAGCTCGGTTCACCTGTCCACTTCCCAAACAGGTAAGTCAAGAAACTCTAGTCCACAGACACTACAGCCACATCGCACCCCACCGGTACCTGGCTCCGGTTAGCCGGATCTCTCTACGTTCTTACCGATCTCTGGAGCTCTCCAAGCCACAGCGAGGCTCGCTCCTTGCCGGCCGGGTCTGGGTCATGGTAGAGGGCCTGGACCGCCTGGTAGACCAACGCCAGGCTCGGTTTACCGCCCTCCATGGCGGGTCAGAAGCGAGATCCAGTAAGACCGTCGGTTCGGTTCGGAAACGGAGTTGAATTCCACTTAAACTGTTCGCGCATCGACCGCCATCTCACACTGGCTTCCCGCGTGCAACCTTGAACCTCTTCCGGTAGAAACACGAGCAGAACATTTGTTCCCATCTGACAGCTGGAAGGTTGCTCAGAACTTTTTTGATTTGGTTCTGTTTTAAAACAAAAATCTACATGAGTCATTTAAATGTAGGGATAAATAATAATGATAATTATGGACAACGAAATAAGAATAGAATAGAATAGAATAGAATAGAATAGAATAGAATAGAATAGAATAGAATAGAATAGAATAGAGTTTTTCTCAAAGGGTACTCTGTACACTGTCTTCTATGTTGGAGGACATGGTCTATACATTTGATGGACACACTGTTGATTCCATCAAAGTTGACACTGTCTGCTGGATAAAAACCTTATTCAAAATCTATATCAATAACATTGTTCATGCTGTTGACAGTTCTCATATACATTTATATGCGGACGACACCGTCATATCTTCACTCATTACTCATCACTTCCAACAACCAGCGCATTTTACGTTCCAGTAACCTAATCTCTATGGTTATTCCCAAAGCTTGCACCTCCTTTGGCCGCTCCTCATTCCAGTTTGCTGCTTCCAATGACTGGAATGAACTGCAAAAATCACTAAATGGCAAATGGCCTGTATTTGTATAGCGCCTTCTTAGAGTTCTACAACCCCCCAAGGTGCTTCACAACGCAATCAGTCATCCACACATTCACACGCTGGTGGGGATGAGCTACATCATAGCTACAGCTGCCCTGGGGCGCACTGATGGAGGCGAGGCTGCCGAGCACTGGCGCCACCGGTCCCTCCGACCACCACCAGCAGGCAAGGCGGGTTAAGTGTCTTGCCCAAGGACACAACGACAACGACAGACTGAGCGGGGCACGAACCTGCGACCTTCCAATTGCAAGGCGGCCACTTAACTTCTCTGCCACCATCGCCCCACTACCTACATTCCATTATCTACCTTCAACAATTCATTACCATCAATAGTTTCTGATCAATGTGCCTGCTGCTGAGTGCTTAAAGATTGTTTTAAGTCTGTTTTGATGGCTTGTACATATTATATATGAGAACAGTCCTTTGTCTTTATGTCTAGCTGCTTTATCTTATTTTTATCTTATCTGTTTGTGTAAAGCTAACTATGTGTCTGTTGTTGCTGCCTCTTGGCCAGATCGTCGTTGTAAATGAGAATGAGTTCTCAATCGACTCATCTGGATAAATAAAGGTTAAATAAAAAATAAATAAAGTTCACAGACTTGGATGGCATCTGAACACAAGTAAAACAGCTGTCTTCTCGAGGAATTTACAGTCTTGGGTATTGTTGGATCTTTCTGCAGCTTCTGACATCGTTAATCCCAGCACCTTAATTAACAGACTTTGGAACCAAGTGGGGATCTCTGGAACTGTTCAGGTCGTACCTTTCTAACAGAAGTTTCAAGGTCTGTTTAAACCAAATCATGTCAGATTCCACCAACCTGTGGGGTACCCCAAGGCTCTGTTTTAGGTCCACTCCTGTTTTAATTATATATACACCATCTTGGACAGATAATTGATGCTTTTCATGATGTCTCCTATCACCTATATGCAGATGACATTCAGCTGTACTGCTCCTTTAAGGATTCTGAGCTCCATAAACTGGCTGAACTACTAGAGTGTCTATCAGCGATCACTAGCTGGCTAGAAGATAACTTCCTTCAGTTAAACTCTGAAAAGACTGAATGTCTGATCATTGCCCCTGAGAGCATGGCTCCTCTGATTAGTCAACAACTTGGTCATTTAGCTTCTGCCGTCAAGTCAAACATGAGAAATTTGGGTGGTGTTTTTGACCAATCGATGTCTCTTGAAGGTCACTCAAAAACGCTGGTTCGAAACTGTTTGTATTTCATTTGAGAAATATCTCCAAACTGCAAAGGTTGGTGTCAAAACATGAACTTGAAATGGTTCTCCATGCCTTTATCTCCTCTCGTCTAGATTACTTTCAGGAACTGCTCTGGAGTGGTTCTCCTCTTATCTGTCGGAGCGTTCCTTCTCTGTGGCCATCTCCAGGTTTCGGTCCTCCTCCACCTCCCTCACCCATGGTGTCCCACAAGGTTCTGTGCTGGGCTATCTACTTTTCCTCCTTTATCTGCTCCCTCTCCAGCACATCCTGAGCTCTTTCAAAGGAATCTCCTACCATCTTTATGCAGATGACATCCAACTGTACATCTCCTTCAAGCCCCATGAGATGTCTAAGCTGCAGCTGTTGCACAGCTGCTTAGACTCTATTAAAACCTGGATGGCTGGAAACTTTCTACAGCTGGATGAAGACCAGACTGAGATCCTCATCTGTGCTCCAGACTAGCTGGTTCCCAAAGTCAGAGACTCTCTTGGTCAGCTTGCTTCTCACACCAAACCCTCTGTCAGGAATCTTGGTGTGACCTTTGACCCAGCTCTCACCCTGGATTAGGGCTACACGATATTAGGGAAACCTGCGATGTGCGATAACAGTGATTAATATTGCGATGACGATATGTCTTGCAATAAATAAACAAATACTTACATCTGCTGTTTTTGTGTATAAATACTTTAGACACACCACTCTATCCTCTATCATTAGTATTAACACAGTAACAAAATGAAATCATGCAAGTTTACGTTACAAAATTAGCATGATCTGTTTCAATATTTTTGTAAAAAATAATCATTAAAATATGTTGGAGTGATTTAAAACAATAGGACAACGCTGTAGAACATTTACAGAGCTAAATGAATATGTTTACTCCCGTAGCACTTACCGACTACTTCTGTTATTCCCTTGTACCGTTTTGATAGTTTCTCATAAGGAGTTCCACCCATGGGCATCTGCTGGGCTGTTGTGCTCTTACTTGTCTTAACGTCAGAGACTTTGGGTTTGCTAACGCTAGCTTTCTAGAGCCCAGTATATAGCTCTTTATGGTTGTGTTGGAGGTGACAACGGAGATTTGTTGTGTTTCCCCTCGTGGTTGCCGCAAGTGTTTAGCATGTCTTGCAAAGTACCTGTGTTTGTTGAACAATGTTTCTCTTGTAACCAAAATATCTTGAAATAATAGTCATGCTGTTTTAAACATGAGTTCTTTCTCGCTAACATTTTCCGCACACGTCTCACCCTCAGTCATTGTGACGCTCTCGAAGCTAACTCAGGTGTTTGCTAGCCATCCAAATGAAGTGCCGTCCACCTAGGCACCAAGACATCTAACCTATAAGAACCCAACCGATTGGCCAAATGGGTGAAGGCTCTATCTGATTTGTCAAAAACTTCATGCTTCCATTTGATTGACAAAATGCATTATGTGTAGCAAAAATCTGAGATGACCATTAATTGCGATATTTTTCTGTTCTTTGCGATATGCCTATTGCACATGCTGATATTGCGATAATGATACATTTGCAATATATTGTGCAGCCCTACCCTGGATTCTCATGTCAGTTCTCTTGTTGGCTCTTCCTTCTTCCATCTCAGGAACATTGCTAAGCTGAGTCCCATTCTGTCCCGCTCTGAACTGGAGATTGTTCTCCACACCTTCATCTCCTCATGCTTAGACTACTGCAACTGGCTTTTCTCTTGTGTGAGCAGAACCTCCCTGAAGCGTCTACAGGTGGTCCAGAATGCCTGTGCTAGGCTGCTGACCAAGTCCTCCAAACACACCCACGTCACCCCGCTCCTCTTCCAGCTTCACTGGCTGCCGGTTAACTTCAGGGTTCATTTCCAGATCCTGGTTCTGGTTTTTAGGGCCTTACATGGACAAGCACCATCATACATTGGTGATCTTCTCAGTCCCTACACCCCCAGCAGGTCCCTGAGGTCCAGTGATCAAAGCCTACTGGTTGTGCAGCACCAGGCTAAAGACCAAAGGTGATCTTCTCAGTGCCTACACCCCCAGCAGGTCCCTGAGGTCCAGTGATCAAAGCCTACTGGTTGTGCAGCACCAGGCTAAAGACCAAAGGTGACAGATCATTTGCTGCTGTGGCCCCCAGACTCTGGAGCTCTCTCCCCCTGAGCCTGAGATCAGTGGACTCAGTGGTCTCCTTTAGGAACTCACCTGTTCAGGTGGCTTTGGGACCTGCTGCTGGTTCTGCATCACTACCTTCTCTTCATGCTGCTGCCTTTCTCAGGATCCTCTGATTACCGTTTTCTTATTCATATTCTTTTTCCCTTTCCTCACATTTTTTAATCACAATTTTTACTTTTTTATGTTATTGTTTAATCATTTTTTAAATGTCTTTTTTTTGTAGAATATGAGGAAGAAGAACAGGTGATCTGAGGCACTCTGAGGATTTCATTTATTAAACAAGGAAACGCCGACGCGTTTCGGTCGCGTATGATTTTCTTCAGGGCATAAACAATCAAAATATAACCAGGTGACCTTAAATAGTTCTGATCGCATATTTGTGCTTCCTCATATTCTACAATTTATTTGATGCTGAAGAGCACCTGAGAGTGAGACATGGATGCACTCACTTCCACCTGTTTTTGTCTTTATTTTTTATTTTTACTTATTTGTTCTTGGGAAGTGCCTCGTGATTTTTATCTTGAGAAGCGCTCTATAAAAGATTGTTTCTTCTTCTTCTACTACTGTAACATACTTTTCACATGTTTTAACAAAAAAGCCCTTGAGCGCCTTCAGTTGGTCCAGAACTCTGCAGCGAGGCTCCTAACTGGAGCAAACAGAAGAGCTCACATCACTCCTGTTCTGGTGTCTCTGCACTGGTTCCCATTAACTTTAGAATCCTGACTAGAACCTTCAGGGCTCTACATGGCCAAGCTCCTCCTTATGTTACTGAACTGTTAAAGCCTTATGCTCCAACCCGAGCCCTCAGGTCCACAAACCAGAACCTCCTAGAAGTTCCAAAGACCAGATATAAAAGTCCAGGTGATCAATCTTTCCAGGCTGTTGCACCCCGACTCTGGAATGAACTTCCTTTATCCTTACGTGTTCCTGACAGTCTGGTCACCTTTAGAAAGCAGCTGAAGACCCTTTTGTTTAAAGCTGCTTTTACCTAAATCTTGTGTTTTATTTTTTATCTGTAAAATAACTTTTTAATTATCTTTCTGTTTAATGATATTTTTGTAGTTTGATTTATGATCATTTAATAATTTCATGACTTTACGCTTTTATTTAAACCTTTAAATCTTTTGTGATTTCTGATTTGAATTCTTTCATCTTTATTTTATATTTTGTTTTGTTTTATGATCATTTTATGACTTTATGATTTGTTGTTCTTTGTGAAGCATTTTGCTGCTATATAAATAAACTTTACTTACTCACAGTATCTCCACCCAGCAGGGCTCTGAGATCCTTAGGAAGCAGTCAGCTGGTAGAACCGGGTCAGAACCAACCAGGGTGGAGCTGCTTTTAGCTACTATGCTGCACACAGATGGAATCAGCTTCCTCATGACCTCACATGTGCCCCAGCTCTAGTAACGTTCATGTGTTCATCAGCCTATGAATGAATGTTTGTGATGCTGCACCTTCTGCGCTGTAGCTGCTCAGCCTTTAACTTTGCCTTCATTTTATTTCTTACATCTAACTTTATTTGTTTTTTAAATTTGGTTTTAAAATCGGCTGTTTAATGTTTTTGCGGTTGTCTTGCACCTGAAAAGCACACGGAATTGCCTCTGTGTATGAAATGTGCCTTATAATAAACAACAATAATTCTACAATAGGGAGGATATAAATAAATTACTTCATTCTTTTATTTAGATCAAAAATACATTTAACTTTGACTTTTTTAAACAGAAAAAATCGTACAATCATAAGTCTTGGAAAATGTTATTTTAATTGTTTTTAACATAAAAAATGACAAAGTTCACACATAAATCTGAAATTTAGCATCCGAACATGCTGACTTAGAAAAGTACGGTAGTTTGATTCTGGTGGTTCTGGTCCTGTTCAGACGAGATGCAGCACCTTGTTCAGGTAGCTGTGTGCTTGTCCCAGACCGGTTTTTTACTTTTGTGACTTGAAAACAGTTTGAAGTCAATTTGTTTTTGAATTATGTTTGTTAAATGTCTTTAATTTTCCTTCCAATCAGCCTTTGACGTCTTCTGTAAAACCAGCTGCTCCGTCTTTTGTGTCACTTTATTTGAGCTTCCTGCAGCTTTTAACCGTTAAGTCTCACAGGAACTTTTGTTTTATACGTTTCTGTTCGTACAGCAATGAACCTTTTATTGAGCTGTCAACCTCGAATATTTCATCATCATCTGCAGGAGTTCATCAAAGCTCGGTACTCGGACCCCTTCACCTCTGGATAGTACACCTCCTCCCTGCGTCACACCCCGGCTCCCTGACCTGGCCAGATTCACTAATGATGTAACTCACAGCTGCTCACTCATTGGTCATGTTGTTTATTTAAAATGACATCAAACACAAAACATCTGTACAAGAGTCACAAAACAGAATGAAACTTTACCAAAACCAAATCCTGACAGCATCTCATGATGTCGTCGTGTTCAAACCCCAGTCGGAGGGAAACAGCTGATCAGTTTCAGAGTTTTTTCTTCAGGCTGCAGAGAATCTCCTCCTAACTGAGGTCGTATCATACCCATGCTTGTCCTGCTCACAGCCTGGTTACGATACAGCCTCTGCTCTGAAGGACACCCATCACTGACCAAAATGATCCAGCTCATCTTTCTGCAGGAAACCATCTCTTCATCTGTCACAGCTCCAACAAACAAAGAGAAGAAAAGGTGTGAGAGCATCCTCCAAGCTCCAGGAAGATCTGAGCTTCTGTCAGCAGATTAAAAAAGTTGTTTCCTCAAACGCTGAAGACCTTCACGTCTGCAGCAGCTTCACTTTCAGAAGAAGGATGGATGAAGTGGTGAAGAGGTGGAGGAGCAGGTGGACAAGTGCCCGTGCAGCAGAGATTTCCTCTTTATCTGTATCTTCCTCCGATTGACCCAGTTGTCGGTTCGGACCGCCGTAGACCAGTAAGGAGGAGCCGTGGAGTCATTAGGACTCTAATCTGATTTTGTGACCATGTTTTCAGGATTTGGGGGATTGAAGAAGGATGACCTGCTCAGGTAAGTCTTTAACATCCGGATTAGACCTCAAGTCACGGAAAGGTAAAGGTTCTTATTGGGTTTTTATCTGTCAGCCACCTGCTCTTCATCTCTGAGCTTTGTCATCAGTTCAACTCAAATCACTGAGAAGCTTCTGGTTCAGTGTGACACGGATCAGCAGACGAAACCTTCAGGTTATTCCCATATTCCCAAAGCCCAATTGTTCAAGTTGTCCCCCCCCCCCCAGCAGAACCAGAACCAGGACTGGCTGAGTGGACAGGACACAGACAAACCCAGCATCAACAGTGAATACAAACATGGGGCCTACCACAGAATAACTAAAGGGATGAGCCAGGATAAGCCTACACACCAGAGAGGGCCGTCCTCCTGAACCTCTAGGAGCCACACCAGCAGTCTGGGAGCCAGCAGCTCCGCTGGGAACATCTGGAACAAGAAGATCTCTGATAGAAGAAGCAGCTTGATCTGTCAGAGAAGTTGGAAGTCAGATCTGGGTCCTACAGGGAGCTGGAGAACCTGACCTCTCCTCCGGACTCATCAGAAAGCAGCAAGATGAAGAAAACTGAAACGAAGCGACTTGATCAGAAGCAGAAGTCTGATGTGGGTCTGTTTTTATTCTTCATCCTCACGGTAAGCAGATTAAAGTGTCAGAAGTTCTTAATCCGTAAACTTTGAGACAATCCGTGCGGATTATGTTTAGTGTAAGTGGTTTACGGAGGAATATAAAGGAGCTGAAGGCATTCGGCTCAGAACAGAGCTCAGGTCCAAAATGGGGAAGTATTTCCATCTGTACGAGAACATTTCCAAAGTCGGCCCCTTTGACGGGCCGCAGTACTACCTGGCCCCGTCATGGGCCTTCCACCTGCAGGCCATCTTCATGGGCCTGGTCTTCTTCGTCGGTACACCTTTAAACTTCATCGTTCTCGTGGCTGCGGCCAAGTACAAGAAGCTCCGCGCTCCTCTGAACTACATCCTCATCAATATCTGCTTGGCCGGATTCATCTTCGTCACCTTCTCCGTCAGCCAGGTGTTCGTTGCCACCCTGAGGGGGTACTACTTCCTGGGCTACACTCTGTGTGCTCTGGAAGCTGCTATGGGCGCTGTAGCAGGTAAGCCTGTCAGGTGTGTTCCTGGTGGGGTGGAGGTGACAGCAGGTGGTGACAGCTGATGTCTTCTCTGCAGGTCTGGTGCTGTCCTGGTCGCTCGCTGTCCTGTCCTTCGAACGGTACCTGGTCATCTGTAAACCATTTGGAGCCTTCAAGTTTGGCAGCGGCCATGCTGCAGCCGCCGTGGCCTTCACCTGGTGCATGGGTGTGGCCTGTGCCTGCCCACCTTTTTTAGGATGGAGCAGGTAGGTGTCACACCGGAGTCAGAAGTCCCTCCATTCTGATGGTTCCTTCTCAGGTGATGTGATGTTTGAGTCCAGGTACATCCCCGAGGGACTGGGCTGCTCCTGTGGGCCTGACTGGTACTCCAACTGCGAGGACCGGCACTGTGCCAGCTACTTTAAGTTCCTGCTGGTGACCTGTTTCATCATGCCTCTGACCATCATCATCTTCTCCTACTCCCAGCTGCTGGGCGCTCTGAGAGCTGTGAGTCGTCCACCACAGGACCAGTTCGCCACTAGCTCAGAGTTGAAACAGCTTAGTTACAGGATGGAAGGACGAGCATCACCTACCGCCTGTTTAAACCCTCTCATCCGTTTCCTGCAGGTTGCAGCTCAGCAGGCGGAGTCAGCCTCCACCCAGAAGGCTGAGAAGGAGGTGTCAAGGATGATCATCGTGATGGTGGGATCCTTCATCAGCTGTTACGCTCCCTACGCCCTGACTGGCCTTTACTACGCCTACTCCCAAGATGAAAACAAAGACTACCGGCTCGTCACCATTCCAGCGTTTTTCTCAAAGAGCGCCAATATCTACAACCCGATTATTTACGTCCTGATGAACAAACAGGTGAGCTGAAACACCCGTCACGTTTCCTCACTTCTCTATGAGTTTGTTGCTGTTGGTCCAATGCCTTCCACCTCCTGGCAGTAAGAGAGAGGCTGTTTTTGCTTCAGGGACTCAGGAGTGACAGCTGATCAGTTATAATTCAGTAGATCAGGATGTGTCTGAGCGAGTACCCGGTCCTCGTCATCCCAAACCAGCAGGTTTACGGAACACCGACCAAGCAGAACAGCCACAAACACCACATTTCTAATTCTGGACTGGTGTCCAGAGGTGGTCGGGGTTGGGGGGGGACATATTTCTGCTGAAGGGATTCAAACACAACTGACATCTGTTTCTCCGTCTGCAGTTTAACGGCTGCATCATGGAGATGGTGTTTGGCAAGAAGATGGAGGAAGTGTCTGAAACGTCTTCAAAGACTGAGGTGTCCACCGCTTCTTAATGTTCGGAGCAAAACTCCGAAGGACATTTGACTTCCTGAAAGGACTCCATAAGGTCTGAGTTCAGAGGATTCCAGGCTGAACCAGGACAGGATTTCTGACAAACATGTAAATACAGAAAACCGCAGCTCCACCTGCTGGGATTTATTTTACTGTAGAGAACATTTGTTTAGATAAAAAGCAAGAAAAACCCAATAAAAATGTATTGAATTTATTGTCTGTTTGTTCTCAGTTAAAGAGGCAAAAGTTTGTTTTTTCCACAAATTCTTCAAATCAGTCAACGTTTACATCAAACAGCGATAAAAGATCCATTTACAGAAGGAAACGGAATATCTGAGAGCAAATTCACTCCCTACCCATAATGCACAGCAGCGTGTTGGGATGAACCCAAACCCAACACAGCACCAGCCGCCGGGCCCGGGGGTCCTAAATCAGAAACACTCATATGTCATAAAATACACCAGTATGTAAAATAATAAAGAAAAGTTCCAAAAGGATGCTGAACTGAACTTTGAATCACATAACAGAATAATCTGTCTTCTGTCATCAAACCAGGAACTTGTCTAGAACTCATCGTGTCGCAGCAACGCCTCGCCGTAGTTCGTCACCTGACTTCCAACAAACAAGTCGTATTTGTCCAGGATTTCCATCTTGGTCAGTTTTCCATCCTGAACAAAAGACAAACAGCTGTTAGACGGGAGAACAGAAACCCAAAAAAGTCAACTTAAATCTGCTCTGACGTAGCAGCCGTTGCCATAGCAACCGTTCTACATCTGCCTAAGCCGTGAGACCACAGCAGGATTTGAAAAGGACATGAGATGAATCCAGCAGGTCACCAGGAATAAACAGCAGTCAGACCTTGTTGACATCAGACTCATAGATCAGGTGTTTGGCCTCGGCCTCGGCGTGGTCGTAGTCAGATGGGAGGATCCAGTCCAGAGTCTCCTCTCTGTCCATCTTCCCGTCCTTGTTTTTGTCTCTGAACTCTGAGAACTGTTGGCGTTCTGTCGCTACCCACTCTGGCTCCTCGGCGCCGTCCTCTGCTGTGAACATGTCCCCTAAACGAGATCAGGACATGTCAAATCAGAGCCCCTAACCATCACACCTGGGTTTAAAGTTAAAGTCCCAAGTCATCATCACACACTGGTGAAATTACATCTCCACATGTGACCCATCCCCATGGTGGGGAGCGGTGAGCTGCAGCTGTGGCCGCGCTCAGGAACTATTTGGTGGTTTAACCCCCCAATCCAACCCCTTAGTGCTGAGTGTCAAGCGAGGAGGCATTGGGTCCCATTTTTTCAAGGTCTTTGGTATGACCCGACCGGGATTTGAACCCTGATCTCCCAGTCCCGGGGCGGACACTCTACCACCTAACCAGCAGATCCTGATGAACAACCACTGGGTCAGAGGAAACCAACAGAAACATGAATTCAGAATCAGAGTCATTAAAGCATCTTTTCTAATCAGACCAACAGGAAGTCAGATATTCATCACCTTTCAGCTCAGAGACACTGCTGGACAAAACCTCACATTTCTCTGGTTGGGCCTCTGAAACTCTAGCTAAAGGTGCAGTCAGATGATTTTCTGGAGCAGGGTTAGGGTCGGGGAGGATCACTACTGTGGAACTGAAAGAGAACCATGGACTGAACCAGGAGTGATCCTAGACAGAGTTGTACAGAGAAGAAACCCATACTGGACTGAGTGGACCTTCTGGTTGGTGTGCCCAACATCAGTCATCAAATGCTTCAGCTGCAGATCTTTGAGAGGCAAGCTGAGATTCAGACAGAGCTGTGGGATTGTCCTCTACAAGAGACCTGTGGCCCACCTTGGAGAAGTTCCACTTCCTGGACCATCATCCATCACAATCAGCATTTCATCAGAACTTCTCAGGGATCACACCTTTTAGTGGAATTTCTTACCGATGTACTCTCTCACGTCAATGAAGCCATCTCCATCCTTGTCGATGTCTTCCAGCGTCTCCTGTGACAGCAGACGAATGAGTAAAACATCACAATGAAGATCTGTAGGACATTGGGTCATGTGTCCCCAGTGACATCACACTCACCTGCACCACGATGGCCTTCATGTGCTCGTGGTCCTCTGGATGGAGAAAAGCTGTGAATTCTTCTTTGTCTGCAATCAGATCTCCGTTTTTGTCTGCAACTTTGAAGCGCCTCTCGTCCCTTGCCATCATGTGATTGTAGTCGTACTCAGAGACCTCCTGAGGACTGTCTGAAAGAGATCGATGAGGATCAGCAGGACAAAGGCCCATCTAAAATCAGAACATAAAGGCCTGCTGTGGTTCCTCACCCAGGAAACTGCCATAAGTGACATTCTTGTACTCATCCCAGCTGATCAGGCCATCCTTGTTCAGATCAAAGTCGTTCCACTGGTTCTCCACGTTCTCAAAAATGTGTTTCTTCTGGACATTTTTGATCCAGACCTTCAGTTCCTCCTCAGAGATGAAACCATCTTTGTCTACATCAATTTTATCAGCGATGATGCTGCAGAGGCAAGGCAAGGCAGCTTTATTTGTGTAGCACATTTCATACACAGAGGCAATTCAATGAGCTCAACGTTACAGCATAATTAAAATACACAAATACATTTAGATAAATGAAATACACAAATTAAATTCAGATTTAAGAATCAGATAAAAGGCAAACTTAAAGGGTGAGCAGTTCCAGTGCAGAAGGTGCAGCATCAGAAACATTCATCCAAAGGCTGATGAACACATGAACGTTACTAGAGCTGGGGCCCATGTGAGGTCATGAGGAAGCTGATTCCATCTGTGTGCAGCATATAGTAGCTAAAAGCAGCTTCACCCTGTTTGACCAAAGACAAGAACTTCAGTCTTGTCTTTGTTTAACTGGAGGAAGTTTGACTGCATCCACTCATTAACTTGCTCCAGACACTGACAGAGTGAGTCTAGGGGACCACAGTCACTAGGTGATAGAGCTAGGTAGATCTGGGTGTCATCTGCATAACTATGATAGGTAATGTTGTTATTGTGTATGACCTGACCCAGGGGGAGCATGTAGAGATGGAAGAGCAGTGGTCCAAGAATTGAGCCTTGAGGGACTCCACATGTCATGGTGATCTGCTTTGATTTATGATCACCAATAGAAACAACATAACTCCTGCCTTTGAGATAAGATCTGAACCAACTATGGACTGTGCCTGATAGTATCACCCAGTTCATGAGCCTATCAAGTAGGATGTTGTGGTCCACAGTAGGGCTGGATGATATCTCAATATTTTTAAAATATTGATATAATTTCAAACAAGAAACAAGATGACCCAATAAGGTTTGTATCGATATAACTATACAAGCTGCTACGCTAGCTTGCACCATCTCTTAAGTGGTCATTACATGTATTCTCACGTCACGGCACATAAACCAACAAACCAACATTGCCTAGTGAGATTTTACAACTTTAGAATTCTTTTTTCAATATACTTTGATTTTTTTGGGCCGTATCTCACTTACAAATCATAACTAATTAATTAATGCCTCATATTTCCACTGGAATTGAATGACCAAGCTGGGTAAAATTACTGATCCTTCAAAAATCGGATTGGCCGCTGGGAGGAGTTTGGTGAGATCATGGAACTAGAGCGCCGTACGACTTTGAGGAGATTCTGGTCCACCATCCGGCGTCTTAGGAGGGGAAATCAGTGCACTAACAACACTGTTTACAGTGGTGACGGTATGCTGCTGACCTTGGCTTGAGACGTTGTGAATCGGTGGGCCGAATACTTCGAAGACCTCCTCAATCCCACCGGCACGTCTTCCAGTGAGGAAGAAGAGTCTGGGGACTTTGGGTTGGGCTCTCCAATCTCTGGAGCCGAGGTCACTGAGGTGGTCAAAAAACTCCTCTGTGGCAAGGCTCCGGGCTGGATGAGATCATTTCCTTAAGGCTCTGGATGTTGTGGGGCTGTGTTGGTTGATGCGGCTCTGCAATATCTTTCTTTTAATTTTCATTTAACCAGGAGATTTTAAAAAATCCCATTGAGATTAAAAACCTTTTTTACAAGGGTGTGCTGGCCAAATTTCACAATTACTACATAAAAACAATGATAAAATATCATAGGTCATTAAAAACAATTACACATTACTGATGTGGTCTCTGATGCTTTCAGCCTGCTTTTCAATTCATTTAAGGAAACTCTACATGGCCAACAGGGTGACGGTCCCCCTATTTAAAAAGGGGGACGACCGGGTGTGCTGGTAAAACTTTTTGTTGTGTTTGAAATATGTGGTGGAAAGGCAAAGATCCAGGAGGGTGCAGATCTGGTCTGGAGTCAGTTCTTGTTCCAGCCGTTTCCTAACTGCTGCCACTGCTTCAGCTGTGGGTATACATGTGAAGAGTGAAGTGACATCAAAAGAGACAATGGTTTCACCTGGAGCCTGTAGTTATTCATCACTAAGGATCTAGTTTTTCTCTAGAAGAGGCTGAACAGCAGCAGTTTTCAATGATTTAGGAAAATACCTGACATTAAGGAACAATTAACAATGTTCAGTTCATCAGCTTTCAAGCAACTAAAAACATTTTTAAAGAAGTTTGTTGTCAGGTTGTCCAGACAGCAGGTGGATGAGTTTAAGGTGTTTACTATGTCCTCCAGCGTTTTAGCACTAATCACACTGAAAGCTGGCGTTCTAGCCAGCTTGTTGCTGTGTGGCTGTAGCGGTGGTCTGGTTGTGTTGGTAGACAGGAGGAATGAATGGTTCATCTGATGTTTATGATTTTCTCGTTGAAAAAGGATGTTAACTCACTACACTTAGTGTGGGAAGGGTTGAGGCTTAGGGTTAACCCTAACCTAACCCTATGAAACCAGGCTAACTGTGTTGGAGGTTAGTTAGCCCTTTGGCTTCACCTAAAACAGGACATGCTCCATCGGATTTAGACCATCAGATCTACACTGACACCCATGTTACCAGTGAACAGCTGCACCACATGATGCTTTTCATGATGTCTCCTATCACCTATATGCAGATGACATTCAGCTGTACTGCTCCTTTAAGGATTCTGAGCTCCATAAACTGGCTGAACTACTAGAGTGTCTATCAGCGATCACTACCTGGCTAGAAGATAACTTCCTTCAGTTAAACTCTGAAAAGACTGAATGTCTGATCATAGCCCCTGAGAGCATGGCTCCTCTGATTAGTCAACAACTTGGTCATTTAGCTTCTGCTGTCAAGTCAAACATGAGAAATTTGGGTGTTGTCTTTGACCAATCAATGTCTCTTGAAGGCCACTCAAAAACGCTGGTCAGAAACTGTTTTTATCATTTGAGAAATATCTCCAAACTGCGAAGGTTGGTGTCAAAACATGAGCTTGAAATGGTTCTCCATGCCTTTATCTCCTCCCGTCTAGATTACTGTAACACACTTTTCACATGTTTTAACACAAAAGCCCTTGACCGCCTTCAGTTGGTCCAGAACTCTGCAGCAAGGCTCCTAACTGGAGCAACCAGAAGAGCTCACATCACTCCTATTCTGATGTCTCTGCACTGGTTACCCATTAACTTTAGAATTCAATTTAGGATCCTTACTATAACATACAGGGCTCTACATGGCCAAGCTCCTCCTGATGTTACTGAACTGTTAAAGCCTTATGCTCCAACCCGAGCCCTCAGGTCCACCAACCAGAACCTTCTAGAAGTTCCAAAGACCAGATAGAAAAGTCCAGGTGATCGCTCTTTCCAGGCTGTTGCACCCCGACTCTGGAATGAACTTCCTTTATCCTTACGTGTTCCTGACAGTCTGGTCACCTTTAGAAAGCAGCTGAAGACCCTTTTGTTTAAATCTTTTGTGTTTTATTCCTTTTCTAACTTGTATTTATGATCATCTTTCATTTGTTTTATCATTTTATGACTTTCTGTTTTCTGATTTTTAATGATTTTATGATGTTCTGTTGTTTTGTCTTAAGATAATGTTATGATGACTTTATCTTTTGTTTTGTTGATCTTGGTGATTCTTTTTCTGTTGTGAGTGCTATAAAATTTACTTACTTACACCTACTGAATCACCACCACTTTTAGCTTTTAACTGAGAATGGAAACTTACTGGTTTTAATTTGTATTAAGTGCCACTGAAACGATTTTGTTTACATAATAAAGAAGAAACGATCTTTTATAAAGCGCCTCTCAAGATAAAAATCACAAGGCTCGTCACAAGAAAAAAATGAAAAAATATTATAAAAAATGGGAAAAGTAAAAATTTTAAATAAAAAAATGAGAGAAAAGGGAATATGGTGAAGGTTCTGTCATCCAGGCCATGGTAATCCAAGGGGTTAAAATGAAGGCAACTGGACTTCTTTGGTTTCTTGAAGACGTTTTGCTTTAGCCTGGCAAGCCATCCTATACATGTGAATATATAGTCTGGCCACGAACCATTGACGGCTCTCAGTCGTGAGGCGGGATCTACGGTTGTCTTTCAAAATGTCAGCACGCAATTGGATAGCGCTAGGACCAATCAGAGTGACGAACAACATGACGTAATCACAGCGACAGAAAAGCAGGAGGCTTTAATGGCGTCTAACATCAATGATTTCTGTCGTTTTTGTATGAAAACATGTGAATATCAGGTGTACTGGGACATTGCACTACTTTGTTTGATAAAAATAAGAAGCCGCTAAGTATATCAGACAGACTTACGCACGTTGGAGTCTAAATAATCCAATGTTGATGACAAAGCTGTTTCAAACCAACGTGGTTCCTGCGTTGCCGTCATGTTGCTTGGATTCGCGGCCGCAGCGCTGACGTCATCGGCTACTCCCGCTCTGTGATTGGCCCACAATATAGAGCGCTGTGATTGGCCCAACCAAAACTATAGCGAGCTGTGATTGGATAGACACAGGCAGCGAGGGTTCCTATGAAGCGTGCCTAGACCAAACTCTGGTCTAGTTCACTAGGCTAGTTTTGCTTCTCATCCGAGGAGCTTTGTCAATTCTGACTGGAATATGGGAGGGTCGATCTTATAAACTGTAGCTGTCTGTTGTTGCTCAAGGAGCAGCATCTGCCTGTGAATACCCCTCCTCCCTACCAGTGTTGGGAGTAACGAGTTACAAAAGTAATTAGTTACTGTAATGCATTGCTTTTTGCTGTAACGCGGTAATGTAAGGCATTACAGAAAAAATTCAGTAATATTTTACTCGGTACAATGTCAGTAACGCACGCATTACAACGCATTTTCAACCAGGAATCAATTAGTGGGGTTTCTTCAGGGTTCTAATGACGTGGAGCCTGAATAAAGGTCCAGTTTTGATATAACATTATTTATATGGACTCCAGCCCACCAGGACTTCTTTTGAGCAGAGAGGGAGAGTGCTGATGGTTCATGCGCTCCTGACGCGCGCCGCAACCTCAAAGTCACGCCACCAAAAGAAAACAATTAACACGCGATTCTTCATGTCCGCTTATATTCTCGTATCCTTCTATTTGTGTCTGACGCGCCCTCCCCCAGCGGAGCTCATCTGTGCCCCGGTGACATCACCTCGCTGCAGCGGGCGCACAGTGCACCTTTCGCTATTTCTGCGGTGGATCCCTGAACTATTAGTTCAAAATGTGAAAAAGTAGGAAATCCAGGAAGCCGTTTTTCTGGAAGATTGAAAGGAGATGCAGGAAGATAAGAGACAGACAGGAAAACAGTCAAATAAAAAACGAGAAAACTAAAAAAAGTTCTTGAAAAGGAAAAAGTAGGTAGATTTTTATCCACTACACAACAATAACAATATAAAGCAGTAATTTATAAACATGTAATATTTATTTATTTGATAAAATTCAGATCACCTTCAAAACTCAGTTCCACATCCAGGGCCGTATCCAGGCATTTGGGGACCAAGGCAAAATACAGGGTGGACCCCCCCACCACCACCACACACACTCAATTAATTTAAGCTAGCAGCATACAATATGTTGTTGCATTTATTTAATAAAAAATAGCATTGGGCACTTTCATGCCCAGGGGCAATCATAACCCAGCCCTGATGGAGGTGATCAGAAGGACCTGCAGAGCAAAATCTTTCTGCTTCTGCTACGGTGTGTCTAGATTTCTAAGCTACACAAGATCAGCAGAAGAGAAACGTCCACGCAAAATGTTTCACTTCCTGTAGTCAGACAGAGCAGAGATGAGTGAACCTGCAGCTGATCTAACGTTAGAACATTCTCCAGATGGGCATACGCCCGTTACTTTAAGTTTGTGAAAAATGAGGATATGAAGAACATTGTAGTCAAATGCTCTTTATGTGCTACATCTAAAGAACTGTTAATTATGTTTGACTGTTTTAACCACAACCCCTAGCCCAGTCAGATACCACATCACCTTCAACTGGATGTCTAATGAGCTAATTGAGCATCATGAGCTACATTTAGATTCCCAAATCCGTATTATTTTGGTGAAAGTAACTTAAAGTAATGCAAAAGTAATGTAATGCCTTACATTTTAAAATCAGTAATATTATAATGTAACAAATTACTTTAAAATGTGAGTAACAAGTAATAAATAATGCATTACAGTTTTGAAGTAACTTGCCCAACACTGCTCCCAACCTCCTGATGAGTCGTTAGCATTGTTAGCCTAGAGGCTAACAATGCTAACGACTCATCAGGAGGACTTGGTCAGCAGCCTAGCACAGGTGTTCTGGACCACCTGTAGCCGCTTCTGGGAGGTTCTGCTCAGACAAGTGAAAAGCCAGTTGCAGTAGTCTAAGCGTGAGGAGATGAAGGTGTGGAGAACAATCTCCAGTTCAGAGCGGGACAGAATTAGCCTGGCAAGCCATCCTATATATGTGTATATATAAACTCTGCAAAGCAAGAATTTGGTCTAGTTCACTAGGCTAGGACAGAATGGGACTCAGCTTAGCAATGTTCCTGAGATGTCCATCAATGAAAAAGCAAGCAGCCCACATGTGTCCAGGGAACTGGGGGAACAACCCAGTCTGGAACAATTTGGGTTCTGATGGTTCTGGATCAGGGTTCTAACCAGGTACTTTAACAAGACCACCTCTGTTCCAGGGACAACCATGAGACAGAACTAGGGCCCTGAATTGTCTCCAATAGACACTTTTACGAGGATGACCTTAGAGACCTTCAGGTGCGTCTCTAGGGAGAGCGGTCCAGACTAAATCCTGGAGCCAGTTTTGTTGCAACATTAGAACCCACCTGAGCCTCCGTTTGCTCTCCTCTGGCGTCAGGTGATCAAAGGATTTAGCTTCATCTTGACCCAGAAAAGCTTCATGATCGTAATCAAAGTTCTTGTTGTCATTGTGTTCTACTGGACTCAGAGGATCTTCCTGGTGGACTCGGGTCTTCCTCTCTGTGGGTTTACTGTTGCCGTGGACCACGAAGAGGACGAGGAAGACCAGAACTGATCGGATCATCATGACAGGCTGTATCAGAGACGTGAGACATCCATGATTTGAACCTCAAAACATTAAAAAAACACACACACACACATACACACACATGCACACACACACACAAACACACACACACACACACACACACACGTGCACACACATCCTTGTACTTATCTCTTAGTGAGGACCATCCATTCACTTCCATTCATGTTTTTTCATGTTAGTGACTGTATCATGCCTAACCCATACCCTAACCCTAACCATAACCAGTGTTGCTGTACTCCTAACCCCAGCCTCAACAAAAATTTAATTCACACCAGACCTCTAAACCCAACAGGTAAGCTTTTAAAAAAAGTGAGGACCACAAAAATGTCCTCACTCTGTTGGTAAAAATGTTGTTTTGGTCCTCAGTATGTAATCCAAGGGGTTCAAATGAAGGCAACTGGACTTCTTTGGTTTCTTGAAGACGTTTTGCTTCTCATCCGAGGAGCTTTGTCAATTCTGACTGGAATATGGGAGGGTGGATCTTATAAACTGTAGCTGTCTATTGTTGCTCAACGAGCAGCACCTGCCTGTGAATACCCCTCCTCCCTACCTCTTGATGAGTCGTTAGCCTCGTTAGCCTCTATTGTTTGTGAGTCGTTGTGTTGATTAGATGCAGGAGGGTGTGAACTGGACTGAAACTGTTTTGGAGTTTGGTTCAAAGCTGCATTGTAGGTGCTGAAAAGGTGAAACCTGAGTCCTCCTCCTCTATTTAATGATGGTTTCTCCATTTTGACATAGATGGCTTCCTTCACTCCTCTCTCAAACCATCTACTCTGTCCAGAATGTGGACTTTGTCATCTTCAAAGGTGTGACCCTTGTCCTTCAGGTGTAGGTGGACTGCAGAGTCTTGGCCTGAAGAGGTGGCTCTCCTGTGCTGTGCCATGCGCTTGTGTAGTTGTTGTTTAGTGTCTCCTAAAGGTCTGGACAGTCCTCACTGCATTGGACTGCATATACGACGCCGCTCTGCTTTTGTTTGGGTGTCTTGTCTTTATGATGGACCAGCCTCTGTTTGAGGGTATTGTTGGGTTTAAAGTTTACCGGGATGTTATGTTTGGAGAAGATTCTTCTCAGTTTCTCAGAGACTCCTGCCACATATGGGATGATGGTACCTCTGCGCCTGTTGTCCTTCTCTTTGCTGTTTGCTGCTGTGGATTCCTTTCTAGACTTCTTTGTTGATTTCACAAATGCCCAGTTGGGGTATCTGCAGTTTTGGAGCGCTTTCCTAACGTGTTTCTCTTCCTTTTGCTTTCCCTCAGTCTTTGTGGGGATATTCTCTGCCCGATGGTGTAAAGTCCTGATAACTGACATTTTGTGCTCCAGTGGGTGATGTGAGTCGAAATGCAAATACTGGTCTGTGTGGGTCGGTTTCCTGTAGACTTCAATGCTGAGACTTCCATCCTCTTCAATTTGCACAGCACAGTCCAAGAAGGGCAGTGTGTTGTTGTGTGCGTCCTCCCTGGTGAACTTGATGTTCTTGTCCACAGCGTTAATGTGCCTGGTGAAGCCTTCTACTTCCTGCGTGAGAATTTTGACCCATGTGTCGTCCACATACCTGAACCAGTGGCTTGGTGTTGTTCCATTGTAGGAGTTCAAGGCTCTGGTTTCCACTTCCTCCATGTAGATGTTGGCGACAATAGGTGATACTGGGGAGCCCATGGCACATCCATGTTTCTGCCGGTAAAACTTGTCATTGTGTTTGAAATAGGTGGTGGAAAGGCAAAGGTCTAGGAGGGTGCAGATCTGGTCTGGAGTCAGTTTTGTCCTATCGGTTAAGGAATCATCTTGTTCCAGCCTATTCCTGACCGCTTCTACTGCTTCAGCTGTGGGTATACAAGTGAAGAGTGAAGTGACGTCAAACGAGACAATGGTTTCACCTGGAGCCAGTTTGAGATCTTGAACTTTATTGGCAAAATCCACTGAGTTCTGTATGTGATGTGGGGTTTTTCCAACCAGGGGGGCCAAGATGGTGGAGAGNNATGCTGGTGAAGGTTCTCAGTCATCCAGGTCATGGTAATCCAAGGGGTTCAAATGAAGGCAACTGGACTTCTTTGGTTTCTTGAAGACGTTTCGCTTCTCATCCGAGGAGCTTTGTCAATTCTGACTGGAATATGGGAGGGTCGATCTTATAAACTGTAGCTGTCTATTGTTGCTCAACGAGCAGCATCTGCCTGTGAATGCCCCTCCTCCCTACCTCTTGATGAGTCGTTAGCCTCGTTAGCCTCTATTGTTTGTGAGTCGTTGTTTTGATTAGATGCAGGAGGGTGTGAACTGGACTGAAACTGTTTTGGAACTTGGTTCAAAGCTGCATTGTAGGTGCTGGAAAGGTGAAACCTGAGTCCTCCTCCTCTATTTAATGATGGTTTCTCCATTTTGACATAGATGGCTTCTTTCACTCCTCTCTCAAACCATCTATCTTCTCTGTCCAGAATGTGGACTTTGTCATCTTCAAAGGTGTGGCCCTTGTCCTTCAGGTGTAGGTGGACTGCAGAGTCTTGGCCTGAAGAGGTGGCTCTCCTGTGCTGTGCCATGCGCTTGTGTAGTTGTTGTTTAGTTTCCCCTATGTAAAGCTCTGGACAGTCCTCACTGCATTGGACTGCATATACGACGCCGCTCTGCTTCTGTTTGGGTGTCTTGTCTTTAGGATGGACCAGCCTCTGTTTGAGGGTATTGTTGGGTTTAAAGTTTACAGGGATGTTATGTTTGGAGAAAATTCTTCTCAGTTTCTCAGAGACTCCTGCCACATATGGGATGATGGTACCTCTGCGCCTGTTGTCCTTCTCTATGCTGTTTGCTGCTGTGGATTCCTTTCTAGACTTCTTTGTTGATTTCACAAAGGCCCAGTTGGGGTATCTGCAGTTTTGGAGCGCTTTCCTAACGTGTTTCTCTTCCTTTTGCTTTCCCTCAGTCTTTGTGGGGATATTCTCTGCCCGATGGTGTAAAGTCCTGATAACTGACATTTTGTGCTCCAGTGGGTGATGTGAGTCGAAATGCAAATACTGGTCTGTGTGGGTCGGTTTCCTGTAGACTTCAATGCTGAGACTTCCATCCTCTTCAATTTGCACAGCACAGTCCAAGAAGGGCAGTGTGTTGTTGTGTGCGTCCTCCCTGGTGAACTTGATGTTCTTGTCCACAGCGTTAATGTGCCTGGTGAAGCCTTCTACTTCCTGCGTGAGAATTTTGACCCATGTGTCGTCCACATACCTGAACCAGTGGCTTGGTGTTGTTCCATTGTAGGAGTTCAAGGCTCTGGTTTCCACTTCCTCCATGTAGATGTTGGCGACAATAGGTGATACTGGGGAGCCCATGGCACATCCATGTTTCTGCCGGTAAAACTTGTCATTGTGTTTGAAATAGGTGGTGGAAAGGCAAAGGTCTAGGAGGGTGCAGATCTGGTCTGGAGTCAGTTTTGTCCTATCAAACAATCAAACAATAGAGGCTAACGAGGCTAACGACTCATCAAGAGATAGGGAGGAGGGGCATTCACAGGCAGATGCTGCTCGTTGAGCAACAATAGACAGCTACAGTTTATAAGATCCACCCTCCCATATTCCAGTCAGAATTGACAAAGCTCCTCGGATGAGAAGCGAAACGTCTTCAAGAAACCAAAGAAGTCCAGTTGCCTTCATTTGAACCCCTGGGATTACCATGACCTGGATGACTGAGAACCTTCACCAGCATATTGTCCTCAGTATGTAGTAAGTACAAGAACACACACACACACACACACACACACACACACACACACACACACACACACACACACACACACACACACACACACACACACACACACACACACACACACACACACACACACACACACACACACACACACACACACACACACACACACACACACCCACACACACACACACAAACACACACCCACACACACACATAAACACACACCCACGTACACACACACATGCACACACACACACACACGCACACAAACCTAACAAACACCCACACACACACATAAACACACACTCACATACACACACACACACACACACACACGTGTATACACAAATCTTAGTTTTCCCAAAGTTTGCTGCTAAGCTGCTTTCAGATCTTTGTTCCAGTTGTTTCTGTGATGGACTGAAATATAATTACAAGCACTTCATATGTTTCAAATGCTTTCATCAACAATTACATGACCTTTATGCAAAGAGTCAGTGTTTGCCGTGTTGGCCCTTCTTTTTCAGGACCTCTGCAGTTGCACTGGGCATGCTCTCAATCAGCTTCTGGGCCAAATCCTGACTGACAGCAACCCATTCTTTCATCATCACTTCTTGGAGTTTGTCAGAATGAGTGGGTTTTTGTTTGTCCACCCGCCTCTTGAGGATTGACCACAAGTTCTCAATGGGATTAAGATCTGGGGAGTTTCCAGGCCATGGACCCAAAATGTCAACGTTTTGGTCCCCGAGCCACTGAGTTATCACTTTAGCCTTATGGCACGGTGCTCCATGGTGCTGGAAAATGCATTGTTCTTCACCAAACTGTTGCTGGATTGTTGGAAGAAGTTGCTGTCCGAAGGTGTTTTCAAAGATCTTTAGAGACACTAAATATTTAGCAGAAAATAATCAATAAAAGTAAAATATAAATAAATGAAATCTGCTTCAGCTGGTTACATAAATTACTGCTGACACCGGGACTTGAACCGGCGTCAGCAGATGGCAAAACGAGATGAAAGGCTGACACTTCTTCCACTGGACCACCGAAGCCTCACAAGCTTGCCTGAGATGCTGTTGTAGATGCATTTTGTCATAGCAGGTGTGGGCGGAGCTTTGCTGAAATGAAGGTTCCGGGTATAAATTCAGGCTGACGAAAATAACTTATAGTCAAGATAAATGACATCTCAATAGTGTCAACAGTAACATTTTATCATATACTGTGCTTACCAAACTCTCAAAGTTTTAAAATAGCATGATATGGAACCTTTAAGTGAAATTGCTTAAATGAATTGTTTAAATGTTACTGCATCACCATGGTCAGCTTTTTTGGACCAACTATGAATTAAAATGTAATGGTACTGAATGTGTATTTGTCATTATCTTAAGGATTGTGCGACCTCTGGCTGCGAGCAAATGCAGCAGTGATTTATTCCATTTCCTACTCAAACTCATAAAAGAAAGAAAGGAAGTTATGTTCAGAAAAAAAACATTTTATTTAAATAGAATACCAAAATTCATCTATCTATACGTGGAGATGAATAAATAAAAATGTTATTAAAATATCTGTCATTGTTTTCAACACGTTTTTGTTCATTTGTTGATATTTTAGGTTTAAAACTTTACACAATGTCAGAAAGCAGAGAAGTTCTGCTGAATCATGATTGGTCCAGAAGCAAAAGAACAATAAGAAACAGGCAGGATGGCAACAAGCTCATAATTATGAAAATATAGAGAAAACGTTTAAAATAAAATATGGCAAAGTTTTAATCATTTAAAAATAAGTCATGTGGAAAAATATATGAAAGGGTGCAGCCAAAAACCCTGTCTTTATGTTTTTAAATTCAGATTTAAGTCTCAAAATCACACACACACACACGCACACGCACATACACGCACGCACATACACACACACACACACACACACACACACACACACGCACACACACATACACGCACGCACACACACACACACACACACACACACACGCACACACACGCACACACACACACACACACACACACACACACACACACACACACACACACACACACCTGTGCGCGCGCCGCTCCTTCACCTGGGCACCTCAGCCGTCACCGACAGATCGACTTCTCAACCCGCAGGATGTTTCCGTTGCTCAGCAGCCAATCCAGCTCGACCGGAAGCTCTTCTCGCGTTCTGATTGGTCCATATCCGTCAGCTACGCCTGCTCCGTCAATGATGTCACGTGGCCGCGGGCACCGCATGCGCCTCTGATTGGTGGTTTCCCAGAAGAGTGGGAGGAGCTTCGTGCTGCCACGTCCGCAGCAGGAGGAAAGGAAACATTCGGAAAGAAGAATCTTCCTCCTGCTGACGGAAGCGGACCTGGGTCTTATTTCAGATCCAGAACTCTAAAGTCTGACTCTGAACCTGATGAGTCACGTTTAGAATCAGAGCAGAACCCAGATAAGACCCGGGCGGGGCGGGGCGGGCCGGTCCACTTCAGACAAGCTGGAGCTTGTTTTTCTACACGGACCGGCTGTGAACATAAATCCTCGTGTCCATCTGGTCCAGTCAGGAAACACCTGCGGAGGGTCTAACAGCGCCACCTGGTGGTGACTGCCAGGGTCACCAACCTTTGTGAAGCTGAGAGCTACGTCACCATTATTGAGAAGGGCTGATCCAACACTGACCTTTGACCTAGAATAGGTTTGAGTTGAACTAAACTTCATGTATAAAATAAACATATTTTATAACAATATCATTATCAAATCAAGTCTGAGATAAAAACAACTCCCTTCTCTGTGGGCGTGTCCCTTCAGGTGTCCCACAGCCAATCATCTGTCTCCATTCAGTGCTGTCTTCTGCATCCTCTGCCCTCACACCAACTACCTTCATCCATCCTCGTCTCCCCCAAAGAGAACCTCCAGTTCTGCCTCCTGTCTCTCAACCAGACAACATGGCTGCTCTCACTACTGTCTGCTCCACCTGAAACCCTTTTATCACACTTGACATTTTTCTTCCATCCTGCTTCTTACCCTTCTCCTCTTTTTTACACCCTCTCTGTAGCTTTGGACCATAGAGCCTAAGGAGGAAGTCCTCACTGTATCAGTTTTCTCCTTTGTTGTCTGTGAAACACTTTTGTTTTGTCTGCAAAAAGTGCTATATAAATAAACTTCTTCTTCTTCTCTACCTTCTTGACTTCTCCCTGTAACATCCCTGTTCCACTTGTTCCCCTCTCATTTACACACATGGATTATGCCTGACTGTTACTAATCTTCATTCCTCTCTTTTCTAGTACATATCTCCACCTCTCTAGCTTCTCTTTCATCTGCACCCTACCCTCCACCTCAGATCATTATGTCATCTACAAACATCATAGTCCATGGAGACTCCTGTCTGACATCTGTCAGTCTGTCCATCACCAAAGCAAACAAAAAGGTGCTTAGAGCCGATCCTTGATGCACTCCCACCTCCTCCCTGAACTCCCGTCACTCCTACAGCACACCTCCCTGCTGTCTCACAGCTCTCATACATCTTCTGCACCACTCTAATATACTTCTCTGCCACTCCAGACCTCCTCACGCACCACAGCTCCCCTCTCAGCACCATCACACACGTTCACTAAATCTACAAAGTTGCACAACCTTCTGTTCTTCTCCATCAGCATCCTTAAGGCAAAAATGGCATCTGTAGTGCAATTTCTTGGCATCAAACAGTTCTGCTGTTCACAAATACTCAGTTCTGACCTAAGCCTAGCTTCCACCACTCACCTATAGGTACGCTGACACATTTATTCATTCATTCATTGGTTATATAGGCCTTTAAAACCGTCAACTAGACAGCCAAAGTTCTTAACAGGTCACATAAAAGCGAAAAAAAAACAAAAACAAGATAAAACATAAAAACACTCAATTCAGATAAAAAGGCAAATAAGAGAAAACCATTAATAAAAAATCCACATTACTGTGCATTGAAGGCTTTTCTATAAAAGAAGGTTTTGAGTTTAGATTTAAAAAGGCCAGGGTCAGAGATGGAGCGTCGGTCCAGAGGGAGCTGCTTCCACAGTCCAGGTGCTGCTACACAGAAAGCCCGGTCGTCACCGTGTTTGTATCTTGTTCTTGGAATGTGTAGAAACTGGGAAGAAGACCGTAGGGATCTACCGCTAGTGCTCAAACTCAGCAAGTCTGAGATGTAGGATGGGGCCAAACCATTAAGAGCATTAAAAACAAACAATAAAAGCTTAAAATCTATTCGAAAGCAAACAGGCAGCCAATGGAGGGCAGACAAAGTTGGAGTGATGTGCTCACGTCTAGGGGTCAGTTAAAATTCGAGCAGCCGTGTTTTGGATCAGCTGCAACCTGCTAAGGGTCGCCTGTGAGACATCGAAGTAAAGAGCGTTGCAATAGTCGATCCTGGAGCTGACAAATGCATGCATGGCCTTCTCAAGGTCACTTTGGCATAAAAAAGGTTTAACCTTAGATAAAAGACGAAGGTGATAAAAGCTTGATTTGACAACAGAATTGACTTGTTTGCAAAAATTAAAAGTCTTGTCAGAAATCACACCTAGATTTTTTACAGAATTGCCAAAGTGAAGGTTCAGAGTACTGGTGTCAGCAGAGGCATTCTCACCGAACAAAATGAACTCAGTCTTTTTTCATTCAGAAGCAAAAAGTTCTGGGGCCTCATTTATCAAACGTTGGTAGAAACGTTCCTATATTCCCTCCTACGGATGAAATGTAGAATGTGTGTACGAACAGTCAACGTCCTGATTTATGAAACATGCGGTGGCCTCTCGTACGCATGTTCCTCCGCAATCGTCTGATGATAAATCCCACCTGTGCGCATATAGGAGCTCGTGCCCGTGTGCCGTCATTTACATACAGAAACGCCCTGAATTAACCATATTTGGTCACACTACGTCCTCAGGTCGGGAGGGGATTCCCTGGGTTCTTCCCGGAAAAAAAAAAGACAAACTTTATTGACAGCGAGATCGAAGCACTGGACACTTGACAACGCGTGTTTGATCGGGGAGCAGAGGAGGTTCTGGAGGTTGTTTTATGTGTAAAATAGAATCTGGACTGGAATCGGATCAGTGCTGCGCTCACGGAAGAGCCGTTCCCTCTGGAGTGCACTCTGCTCTGATAAATCCTCCAATAATAAATAGGAATAAGAAGAAACGATCTTTTATGTAGCGAATCTCAAGCAAAATCACGATGCGCTTCACAAGGACAAAATAATTTAAATTACAACATAATAAATAAATGCAAAATGATTTAAAACATCATAAACATGGTAAGAGTAAACATTGTGAAACACAAAATCAGCCGTTCTACAGTCAGATTCCCGTGGGTCACGGGTGTTTTAGCACCAATAATGTGACTCAGCTGTTTTCCCACCTAAATAATTATTTATTGGGTAAAATAATTAGTGGATGAGGAACACGCGTGGATCACTGAGACCTTCAGAACTGCTGTTCCCTCGTTCTGCCACTAGATGCTGTTCCTACGCATGGTCACAGCTGTTCTTATATTTAGGAACGTTTTCACGCACAAGTACAAATTGGTAAATACCACACAATGCGTAAAATCGTTCCCACGCACGAAATACGCAGAGATCTGTACGTAAGTACGGTTGATAAATGAGGCCCTGGTGTCTAGAACGGCTGCTTTCAGACTACAGACTGCTCAGAGGCTGCTCTATGGTGAAGGACTACCCTGGTTGCCCCTAGCTCACCTTCTACTACGGAAGGCTGGTGGACTTGGCCTACACAAGCACCTGTTCTTGCTGAAACAGGATGGACCAGACTTGAAAGGACTCACACCTTTTTACTCATCAGTACTGGATGCATTCAAACTGCTGACGTTTAAGCGAGCGCCTGACGTGGCACCTGGGAGGTGGTTGCTGGAAGAACCGTTGTTTGACAACAGTCTTTTCTCCACAGCTGGAATCTTAACTTCATCCACACTGAAAGCTAAGTTCACTGCGGCAGGGATCATCAAGCTTGGTCACCTGCGGGACATCTCAGCTGGAGCCCTGAGTGAGAGGGTGGATGTCAGGTCCACCAGACTGATGGACAGAGTGGTGGAGGAGGTCTGGAGGTCTCTGTCTGTGCCACTGAGAGTCTCTGTCTGACCAATGGGATGATGACTGTGAGTACCAGTTTCCCTCTCTGGAGGTTAGACCAGCTGCTGATGGTTGGCAGGAGGAGAGTGGTGTTCTCCTGAACCTGAACACTCCTGTGTTGGGCTCCTTCTATTCTTGTGGGAAGAAGCAGCTTTATCACATTTGTGTGAAGGTTCTGAACAGGCGCTCTTTGACTGGAGTCAGAGAGTCGAGGTGGACTCAGGTGTTTGCTTCAGACTGAACCCCTAAAGGCAGGTGGAGGATCCTGTATAAGCCTCCAGTTGAAAAACGGATGGCTGACCTCCAGTGGAGGATCATACATGGAGCATTAGCTACGAACAGACACAGAGCCCACTTTGAACCCAGCACTGGGGAGGGTTGTCCCTTCTGTAATCAAAGGGAGACCCTGGAGCTTCTAGTAGTGTCCTGCTCTAGGCTGTCAGGAATGTTTAGGGTTCTAGAACAGTGGGGTAGCGCTCTGGGAGAGGTTTTTACTACCTCATTATTCGTTTTTGGTCACGTGTGATCTCGCGAGAAAATATGTCCTTTACAAAAAAGGATCAGAAAAGCACATTTTGATTTATTTTTCCAATACAATTTATTTTAATAGCCTAAAAGACTATAATAGGACGTAGATATCCACGGTATTATAGGTGATGACTCATTTAAATGTGATTAGCATTTCCAGTAGCTGAACATGTTACCGTTTTTTTCGATTGCTAAAACTCAAAAAGCAAAATTGAGGCACGATCTTCACAACCTCTACTTCTGTTCCCAATCGCTTGACTCAATTTATCACTACTCAAGATATCCTTATCATATTAGAACTCTGATTTTCCTCCTTTACACTCTGATGTCAATTTCACATTCCCTTGCTGTCAAAACACAGCACACAATTATCAGGTTTACACACACTTCGCACATAAATCCTCAAAGCTTCAATCAACAACACACAAATATTCAAATCTCTAAACTTTCGGGTCTGGCGAGCAATTCGCAATCAGGGACTGCAGCATAAAAGGAGGCTTGACGCTCTGTTGTGTTTGATGAGCAATGGAGAACAGAGACAACAGAGAAGGAGAGGGGTACGTATGGGAGTAGGAGGAGGAGGAGGAGAAAGAGGAGGAGGAGGGCGGGGAAGGGGAGGAGGAGAAAGGAGGAGGACATCGCCTGTGATGTTGACGAGGCCCTCTGGCCAGACAGAGACCGGAGGCATGATGCCCCATGAATATGCTTGAATGAGGGGGGTGGGGGGTGGTTTAAAATTAAAGTGTTTTGTCTCTAAATGTGTGTGTGTCTAATGTTTGTCTATGAGAGAAGTGGGCATTGTAATAGATTCAGTGTGTAATAGATTCAGTGTGTTCAATTTCTCTAACTGTGTTTTCAGTTTTGCTCTTCAGTGTTCTTTCCATGCTTGGTAGTGTTCTGCCAAATGCTACTTGTGTTTATTCAATGAATGGTGTGTGTGTCATGTGAAAATATGGCTGTGTTTACCAAATGAAAACACGTGTTCCATTTTGTTAACTTGTTACAAGATTTGATGGCAGAGTTGTTTTGCAAAGGGATGCCAGGGTTTAGGAATTTGTGTGTGATGTTTGGGGTTTTGTGTTTGCAGTTTTGAAAGAAACGTATAGTTTTGACAAATGCGTTTTAGCAATCGTAAAAAACTGTAATGAAATACCTTTAGTTCTACTGATCCTATGTGGATATATGTAGATATGTTATTCTGACTAGGATGACTGATATTAATACCACCTTAAATGTTACTGAGATGTAGGTGAATTTTGTTCCATAAAATATTAACTATAAAAATCAGATAACAGGGAACTAGACAGCACCAGTGTAATCCGTATTATTGAGCCTTTCACAATAAGAGTCTGACATCCCAGCCTCATCATTTACTGGTTTTAAAGTTAAAGTCCCACTAGTTGTCACATTACAGTTTTTTTCGATTGCTAAAACGCGTTTGTCGAAACTGTACGTTTCTTTCAAAACTGCAAACACAAAACCCCAAACATCACACACAAATTGCTAAACCCTGGCATCCGTTTGCAAAACAACTCTGCCATCAAATCTCGTAACATGTTAACAAAATGGAACACGTGTTTTCATTTGGTAAACACAGCCATATTTTCACATGACACACACGTACCATTCATTGAATAAACACAAGTAGCATTTGGCAGAACACTACCAAGCATGGAAAGAACACTGAAGAGCAAAACTGAAAACACAATTAGAGAAATGGAACACACTGAATCTATTACACACTGAATCTATTACAATGCCCACTTCTCTCATAGACAAACATTAGACACACACAAATTTAGAGACAAAACACTTTATTTTTAACCCCCACCCACTACCCCCTCTCCCATTCAAGCATAATCATGGGGCATCATGCCTCTGGTCTCTGTCTGGCCAGAGGGCCTCGTCAACATCACAGGCGATGTCCTCCTGGTCCAAACAGTGCTGGAAGTACCGCCTCGAGTGCCTCATGAAGCCCTGACTGGCCTCAAAGGCCACACCTCCTTCTCCTCCTCTTTCTCCTCCTCCTCCTACCCCGTCCTCCTCCTCCTCTTTCTCCTCCTCCTCTTCCCCGTCCTCCTCCTCCCCTTCCCCGTCCTCCTCTTCCTTCTCCCATACGTACCCATCTCCTTCTCTGTTGTCTGTTGTCTCTGTTCTCCATTGCTCATCAAAGTTAAAGTCCCAAGTCATCATCACACAATGGTGAAATTACATCTCCGCATTTGACCCATCCCCGTGGTGGGGAGCGGTGAGCGTGGTGGCGTGACTCTGAAGATGGCGACAGTAGTCGCCGAAACCGTCAGTAATTAAAGGTAAATGTAACATCATTATACTGTGTTAAAACAAGAAAATCCAATGGTGGTGGTTTAACCCCCCAATCCTACCCCTTAGTGCTGAGTGTCAAGCGACGAGGCATTGGGTCCCATTTTTTTAAAGTCTTTGGTATGACCCGACCAGGATTCGAACCCTGATCTCCCAGTCCCGGGGCGGACACTCTACCACTAGGCCACCGGAGCTGGTCAAACACAACAGAGCGTCAAGCCTCCTTTTATGCTGCAGTCCCTGATTGCAAATTGCTCGCCAGACCCGAAAGTTTAGAGATTTGAATATTTGTGTGTTGTTGACTGAAGCTTTGAGGATTTATGTGAGAAGTGTGTGTAAACCTGATAATTGTGTGCTGTGTTTTGACAGCAAGGTAATGTGAAATTGACATCAGAGTGTAAAGGAGGAAAATCAGAGTTCTAATATGATAAGGATATCTTGAGTAGTGATAAATTGAGTCAAGTGATTGGGAACAGAAGTAGAGGTTGTGAAAATCGTGCCTCAATTTTGCTTTTTGAGTTTTAGCAATCGAAAAAAACTGTATTTGTTTTTGGTCCCAAGTACAATGTTAAAAAGAAACGGACATTGCTGCTAATCAACTTTCTGTTTGCAAATGCAAAACTGGCAATCTGGAAAACAAGAAAGAACAAGATGCTGGGACAGAGCTGGACTGATGTGGAGCGCAGCTTGAAAGGCCTGGTGGAAGCTCGACTGAAAATCCAACATGCTTTTTATGAACTCACTGGTAACCTGGACACTTTTAGAGCTCTGTGGGGGATCAGGTTCTCTGTCTGGTAGAGGAGGGGGTCCCCTTAGGATCACTTTTTAAACTGTTGGGTTTAATGTTCTGGTTTCTGAGGCTTTTTAGCAAGAAGATAAGATCTCTGATGATTGTTGATTTGTAAAAATTATTTGAAAAGTCAAAAAGTCTCTCTCTCTGTCTCTCTCTCTCTCTCTCTCTCTCTCTCTCTCTCTCTCTCTCTCTCTCTCTCTCTCTCTCTGTGTATCTTATAGAATATGTTCTTGTGTGGTTACCTATGTGTGTGGGTCTAAGCTGTGTTTGTGGGTGGTTGTGTTGTCACCAAGAGTGTTGTTTCATTTTTGTTTTTAGTAGTTAAATCCATAATAAATGAAATGTAACTGAAAGACAGCTGCTGACCAACATGCCAATGATTTACAGATACTTCATTTACTGTTTTTGTAACATCATCTACAATTCATTACAAAACAGGAAGAAACAAAAGACAAAAAATCAATATTATTGCCTATATTTTGTTATCATAGTGTTTTAACAGTCTTTTTAAACACTGTAATTGATTTTGCTTCTTTCATTTCTGACTCCAGATTGTTCCATAAACCGATTCCATACACAGAAGCACATCGCTCCAACCCTTTGGTCCTGAATCTTGGTTTCTTTTACTTTGTCTTTTTTCAAATCTTGTTTGGATATTTCCTGGTAAAGACTTAATATGAGCTTTATATATCAATTTTAGAATACCGTAATCAACTACATTTGTAACGCTCTGGTTGCAACTCTATACCTACTTCAACTAATGATTCATATTGCTCTTTTCAGTAAAATTAAAACTAAATTAGTGTATGTTTTATATGTAGTTCCCCAGATTTCAATGCAATAAGTCATATACGGTAGCCTGGCAAGCCATCCTATATATGTGAATATATAGTCTGGCCACGAACCATTGACGGCTCTCAGTCGTGAGGCGGGATCTACGGTTGTCTTTCAAAATGTCAGCATGCAATTGGATAGCGCTAGGACCAATCAGAGTGACGAACAACATGACGTAATCACGGCGACGGAAAAGCGGGAGGCTTTAATAGCGTCTAACATCAATGATTTCTGTCGTTTTTGTATAAAAACATGTGAATATCAGGTGTACTGGGACATTGCACTACTTTGTTTGATAACAATAAGAAGCCGCTAAGTATATCAGACAGACTTACGCACGTTGGAGTCTAAATAATCCAATGTTGATGACAAAGCCGTTTCAAACCAACGTGTTTTCCGAGTTGCCGCCATGTTGCTTGGGTTCGCGGCGTTCGCGGCCGCAGCGCTGACGTCATCGGCTACTCCCGCTCTGTGATTGGCCCATGATATAGAGCGCTGTGATTGGCCCAACCAAAACTATAGCGAGTTGTGATTGGATAGACACAGCAGTGGTTTGGGCTGCGAGGGTTCCAATGAAGCGTGCCTAGACCAAACTCTGCAAAGCAAGAATTGGTCTAGTTCACTAGGCTACATATACGGAACAATCAGAGTATAATAGTCATAATGCATTATTATTTAAAGACTCCTTTACTTTATGTAGTATAGCAATAGCTTTTGCTATTTTTATACCATTAATATGTGGCTTCCAGGAAAACGTTTAATCAATAAGGACTCCCTAAAATGTAATTTCCATCACTCTATGAACAGCAATGCCTTCTATAGCCAGTGAAATGTCAGTATTCAAGTTTTGTTGGCACTGCACAGGTGTACAAGATTGACTTTTACTCCTCTATGACGAAATACTATAAAATATATATAGCCAACATGCCAACACACACACACGCACGCACGCACGCACACACACACGCGTGTGTGTAAATTATTTTTTTATTTGAATTAATATCCTGTTGTTAGTGTTTAATTGTGCTTTCACAAAGCCTGATGATCCATGTTTTTCCCTTTGCGTGAATTTTTTTTGTTTTGTTATTTTTTAATATCCGAGTAATAAAGTTATAAAAAAACCAGTCTTTGGTGTTTGAACTGATCATGTGCCTTTGAACCGACCAATCAGAAGCAACAACCCTGACGGTATTTCTGGTCTGTCTGTGACTGGCTGCCTGTTTTTCCGGTGGGTGCGCGCATAGATATGTGATATCTGTGTGTAACAGCCAGCCAGCAGAGGTGAGGTGCGTGTGAACCAAAGACGGTATAGAGCTATATAAGGTGTCGACACTCAGGTTAGTAAACGGGCGTTTGAGAGATGTTTTTTGTCCGGATCTCTTCGTGTTTAAACACCAAAGAGCCAGGCTAACGCAGTTAGCATGTCGCGCTGTCTGTCGTTAGCTTCATTCCAACGTGCTTTATTGCTAACTGATATTTGCTAAACTAAAACAGCTAACCTTTGGCAGTGTTTCTGTAGGAACCCCGGAACCGCTCCGGTACAACCGGACCCGGTCCTGTTGGGCTGTACGCTGATACGTTCTTTTTAAGGTCGATAACAACAGCAGTGGTTGCTGGTCTAGCGCATGCCCTGACTATTACGTCAACACGACGGCCATATTAGGCAGGCCAAGCGAGTCCTCCTGACTCAGTCANTCTCTCTCTCTCTCTCTCTCTCTCTCTCTCTCTCTCTCTCTCTCTCTCTCTCTCTCTCTCTCTCTCTCTCTCTGTGTATCTTATAGAATATGTTCTTGTGTGGTTACCTATGTGTGTGGGTCTAAGCTGTGTTTGTGGGTGGTTGTGTTGTCACCAAGAGTGTTGTTTCATTTTTGTTTTTAGTAGTTAAATCCATAATAAATGAAATGTAACTGAAAGACAGCTGCTGACCAACATGCCAATGATTTACAGATACTTCATTTACTGTTTTTGTAACATCATCTACAATTCATTACAAAACAGGAAGAAACAAAAGACAAAAAATCAATATTATTGCCTATATTTTGTTATCATAGTGTTTTAACAGTCTTTTTAAACACTGTAATTGATTTTGCTTCTTTCATTTCTGACTCCAGATTGTTCCATAAACCGATTCCATACACAGAAGCACATCGCTCCAACCCTTTGGTCCTGAATCTTGGTTTCTTTTACTTTGTCTTTTTTCAAATCTTGTTTGGATATTTCCTGGTAAAGACTTAATATGAGCTTTATATATCAATTTTAGAATACCGTAATCAACTACATTTGTAACGCTCTGGTTGCAACTCTATACCTACTTCAACTAATGATTCATATTGCTCTTTTCAGTAAAATTAAAACTAAATTAGTGTATGTTTTATATGTAGTTCCCCAGATTTCAATGCAATAAGTCATATACGGAACAATCAGAGTATAATAGTCATAATGCATTATTATTTAAAGACTCCTTTACTTTATGTAGTATAGCAATAGCTTTTGCTATTTTTATACCATTAATATGTGGCTTCCAGGAAAACGTTTAATCAATAAGGACTCCCTAAAATGTAATTTCCATCACTCTATGAACAGCAATGCCTTCTATAGCCAGTGAAATGTCAGTATTCAAGTTTTGTTGGCACTGCACAGGTGTACAAGATTGACTTTTACTCCTCTATGACGAAATACTATAAAATATATATAGCCAACATGCCAACACACACACACGCACGCACGCACGCACACACACACGCGTGTGTGTAAATTATTTTTTTATTTGAATTAATATCCTGTTGTTAGTGTTTAATTGTGCTTTCACAAAGCCTGATGATCCATGTTTTTCCCTTTGCGTGAATTTTTTTTGTTTTGTTATTTTTTAATATCCGAGTAATAAAGTTATAAAAAAACCAGTCTTTGGTGTTTGAACTGATCATGTGCCTTTGAACCGACCAATCAGAAGCAACAACCCTGACGGTATTTCTGGTCTGTCTGTGACTGGCTGCCTGTTTTTCCGGTGGGTGCGCGCATAGATATGTGATATCTGTGTGTAACAGCCAGCCAGCAGAGGTGAGGTGCGTGTGAACCAAAGACGGTATAGAGCTATATAAGGTGTCGACACTCAGGTTAGTAAACGGGCGTTTGAGAGATGTTTTTTGTCCGGATCTCTTCGTGTTTAAACACCAAAGAGCCAGGCTAACGCAGTTAGCATGTCGCGCTGTCTGTCGTTAGCTTCATTCCAACGTGCTTTATTGCTAACTGATATTTGCTAAACTAAAACAGCTAACCTTTGGCAGTGTTTCTGTAGGAACCCCGGAACCGCTCCGGTACAACCGGACCCGGTCCTGTTGGGCTGTACGCTGATACGTTCTTTTTAAGGTCGATAACAACAGCAGTGGTTGCTGGTCTAGCGCATGCCCTGACTATTACGTCAACACGACGGCCATATTAGGCAGGCCAAGCGAGTCCTCCTGACTCAGTCAAATTTTCTTTTATCTACAAACATCAGTTGTCTGAAGGTTTAGCTTTTCGCTTGTAATAAAGAATACTTAAAGGGATATTCCACACTAAGGTGAAATTATGTCTGATATATTTGCCAGAGTTGTGGGAAACAAACATTTTTAATCAGCCCAGTCATTCTCTTAGCATAAAACACAGTAAGTGAATGGATCCAACTAGCATTGTGAGTAAAAAAAAGTCCTTAAAAATCGCTCAGTAGTGATCCCAATTCTGCTTGGTGACCTAAATAATCAGACTGACTGCAGGTGACAATAAATATTAACATAAAGGAATCACAGGCGCCATTTTAGACTTGGGACTACTTTATGACAAAGCACAGCTGTAAGCCTCCACTGAAAGGTGCAAGGCATCCCCAAAGACACCTACTGACCATAAACACAGATGCACACGTTAGTGAAGTGGCATAAAACACACACACGCACACAATGACCCACAATGAAATATATCGAGACAAAAATTTCAATTTTGGGTGGAATATCCATTTAAACAGGGTTCCTTTGGGGTCTTAAAAAGTCTTAAAAGCATCAAATTTATGCATTTTGAAATAATACCTTAAAAAGACTTAAAAAGTCTTGAATTTTGATATTACTTGGTTTTTTAAAGTTGTGCTGTATTTTACTGCTGAAACAAATATGGAGCCAAATGGTTAGAATCAATAAATTTCTTGATTAATTTTTACTGATTCAAGGCTTCGTTAAATGCGCGCACCACAACTTGAACACATTAGTGGCGAACAACAGGGTCATCTAGGTGCCATGGAGGAAAATAGAGAATCCAGTAAAGACAAAATCATTGTAAAAGGCAGAGACGCTCCAAAGTCTGGGATCAATCCATGACCAGGTCAGCTAATGCTAAAGCTAGCTAGTATCANGCGACGGAAAAGCGGGAGGCTTTAATAGCGTCTAGCTTCAATGATTTCTGTCGTTTTTGTATGAAAAACACGCGAATATCAGGTGTACTGGGACATTGCACTACTTTGTTTGATAAAAATAAGAAGCCGCTAAGTATATCAGACAGACTTACGCACGTTGGAGTCTAAATAATCCAATGTTGATGACAAAGCCGTTTCAAACCAACGTGTTTTCCGAGTTGCCGCCATGTTGCTTGGGTTCGCGGCGTTCGCGGCCGCAGCGCTGACGTCATCGGCTACTCCCGCTCTGTGATTGGCCCATGATATAGAGCGCTGTGATTGGCCCAACCAAAACTATAGCGAGTTGTGATTGGATAGACACAGCAGTGGTTTGGGCTGCGAGGGTTCCAATGAAGCGTGCCTAGACCAAACTCTGCAAAGCAAGAATTGGTCTAGTTCACTAGGCTACATATACGGAACAATCAGAGTATAATAGTCATAATGCATTATTATTTAAAGACTCCTTTACTTTATGTAGTATAGCAATAGCTTTTGCTATTTTTATACCATTAATATGTGGCTTCCAGGAAAACGTTTAATCAATAAGGACTCCCTAAAATGTAATTTCCATCACTCTATGAACAGCAATGCCTTCTATAGCCAGTGAAATGTCAGTATTCAAGTTTTGTTGGCACTGCACAGGTGTACAAGATTGACTTTTACTCCTCTATGACGAAATACTATAAAATATATATAGCCAACATGCCAACACACACACACGCACGCACGCACGCACACACACACGCGTGTGTGTAAATTATTTTTTTATTTGAATTAATATCCTGTTGTTAGTGTTTAATTGTGCTTTCACAAAGCCTGATGATCCATGTTTTTCCCTTTGCGTGAATTTTTTTTGTTTTGTTATTTTTTAATATCCGAGTAATAAAGTTATAAAAAAACCAGTCTTTGGTGTTTGAACTGATCATGTGCCTTTGAACCGACCAATCAGAAGCAACAACCCTGACGGTATTTCTGGTCTGTCTGTGACTGGCTGCCTGTTTTTCCGGTGGGTGCGCGCATAGATATGTGATATCTGTGTGTAACAGCCAGCCAGCAGAGGTGAGGTGCGTGTGAACCAAAGACGGTATAGAGCTATATAAGGTGTCGACACTCAGGTTAGTAAACGGGCGTTTGAGAGATGTTTTTTGTCCGGATCTCTTCGTGTTTAAACACCAAAGAGCCAGGCTAACGCAGTTAGCATGTCGCGCTGTCTGTCGTTAGCTTCATTCCAACGTGCTTTATTGCTAACTGATATTTGCTAAACTAAAACAGCTAACCTTTGGCAGTGTTTCTGTAGGAACCCCGGAACCGCTCCGGTACAACCGGACCCGGTCCTGTTGGGCTGTACGCTGATACGTTCTTTTTAAGGTCGATAACAACAGCAGTGGTTGCTGGTCTAGCGCATGCCCTGACTATTACGTCAACACGACGGCCATATTAGGCAGGCCAAGCGAGTCCTCCTGACTCAGTCAAATTTTCTTTTATCTACAAACATCAGTTGTCTGAAGGTTTAGCTTTTCGCTTGTAATAAAGAATACTTAAAGGGATATTCCACACTAAGGTGAAATTATGTCTGATATATTTGCCAGAGTTGTGGGAAACAAACATTTTTAATCAGCCCAGTCATTCTCTTAGCATAAAACACAGTAAGTGAATGGATCCAACTAGCATTGTGAGTAAAAAAAAGTCCTTAAAAATCGCTCAGTAGTGATCCCAATTCTGCTTGGTGACCTAAATAATCAGACTGACTGCAGGTGACAATAAATATTAACATAAAGGAATCACAGGCGCCATTTTAGACTTGGGACTACTTTATGACAAAGCACAGCTGTAAGCCTCCACTGAAAGGTGCAAGGCATCCCCAAAGACACCTACTGACCATAAACACAGATGCACACGTTAGTGAAGTGGCATAAAACACACACACGCACACAATGACCCACAATGAAATATATCGAGACAAAAATTTCAATTTTGGGTGGAATATCCATTTAAACAGGGTTCCTTTGGGGTCTTAAAAAGTCTTAAAAGCATCAAATTTATGCATTTTGAAATAATACCTTAAAAAGACTTTTAAAAAGTCTTGAATTTTGATATTACTTGGTTTTTTAAAGTTGTGCTGTATTTTACTGCTGAAACAAATATGGAGCCAAATGGTTAGAATCAATAAATTTCTTGATTAATTTTTACTGATTCAAGGCTTCGTTAAATGCGCGCACCACAACTTGAACACATTAGTGGCGAACAACAGGGTCATCTAGGTGCCATGGAGGAAAATAGAGAATCCAGTAAAGACAAAATCATTGTAAAAGGCAGAGACGCTCCAAAGTCTGGGATCAATCCATGACCAGGTCAGCTAATGCTAAAGCTAGCTAGTATCACGTTCACAATTAAGTGGAGGCCGAAAAAAAACAACACGTTGATCTTGACACTAATGAATGAACTCTTCAAGCAGAAAAGAATCCCCACCATCATGTTTATTTTGTTGATGTCTGCAGCAGTATGGGGCAGACCTGCAGCTGGTACCTGGTTGTTGCTGCGAGTCTGCCCCATACTGCTGCCACTATAGCAGGTCGTTGTAGTATTTACAAAGGCTTCTATCTTTTAATATAATTTAGACTGGATTATTGCCAACCTGTACATAATGAAACAGATATGCCACCATTACATTGTTTCCAGTAGAACTTAAAGGAGTCATCACCTGAAATTTTCACGTTTCCACTTGTAAAAATGTCTATAATGGCTTCCTAATGATTTTTCACTGGCTGAGAAGCCGATATTTAACATTGACGTGTTTGTTTACTCTTGCCTTCTTCAACCAGCTCACATGCACCCCACGAGCATGCGCACTCCAAAAGGAGAGCTTGAGCTCTGGCCTATATGTCGTCACAAAGGCCAGATATAACCAAATATGAACCAGCAGCAAACAAACCAGCACAACAAAGCTCATTTCATAACGTGAAACGCATCAATGATGTCTTACCGTTGCTGATCCGTGTTACGGGGAAAAAGTCCACTGGGTTTGTGTATTCCATCTTCACAACAGCATGATGAGCCGATGCTAGGCTGTTTAGCTTGCTTTGTCCCATCTAGACTGTTTACAGACCTCCAGTGCCGCGTCCCATCATTTTCCGGTTTATGGCGCTTCGCTGAAAAAAAACCAAACTCAACAACAAGCGAGGAAGCCATTACGCACGAGGCGAGGCTCGGGCTCGTACTGTTGGATCCCGTAGGTCACTGCCAGGTCGGGTTCAGTTATAACTTTTGTTATTTTGGAGCAAGATGCTGAAGCTGCTTCCTGCTTCCTTCCACCAATCAATGCGCCCCTCAGTCCCGCGTGCGTCTAACACAGCCGAAAGATCACGTGTGATCTTGCGAGAAAATATGTCCTTTACAAAAAAGGATCAGAAAAGCACATTTTGATTTATTTTTCCAATACAATTTATTTTAATAGCCTAAAAGACTATAATAGGACGTAGAAATCCACGGTATTATAGGTGACGACTCCTTTAAATGTGATTAGCATTTCCAGTAGCTGAACATGTTAATGAAATACCTTCAGTTCTACTGATCCTATGTGGATATATGTAGATATGTTATTCTGACTAGGGTGACTGATATTAATACCACCTTAAATGTTACTGAGATGTAGGTGAATTTTGTTCCATAAAATATTAACTATAAATATCAGATAACAGGGAACTAGACAGCACCAGTGTAATCCGTATTATTGAGCCTTTCACAATAAGAGTCTGACATCCCAGCCTCATCATTTACTGGTTTTAAAGTTAAAGTCCCACTAGTTGTCACACACACTGGTGTGTGTGAAATTTGTTCTCCGCATTCGACCCATCCCCATGGTGGGGAGCGGTGAGCTGCAGCTGTGGCCGCGCTCGGGAACTATTTGGTGGTTTAACCCCCCAATCCAACCCCTTAGTGCTGAGTGTCAAGCAGGGAGGCATTGGGTCCCATTTTTTCAAAGTCTTTGGTATGACCCGACCGGGATTTCAACCCCGATCTCCCAGTCTCAGGGCGGACACTCAAACCACTAGGCCACTGAGCTGGTTTTAGTTCATATCTTTGTAGTTTAATTAAAGGTGACCTTTTCTGAAAAGGAATCATATGAGTGGATTTTTAAAAATACAATTCTTTATCAAATAGATTAATCGATAGAGGATTTGATAGAATATTCCAATACTAAAATATTCTATAATCAATCAATCAATCACTTTATTAAAGACACAAGAAGGTCCATAGCAGGTAATAAAAACATAAATAAGTAAAATAAATGTGAGCTGTTTACATGCTCACATAAAGGTTACGCCAATAATTCCACATATTGGAATAACACCTAAGAGAACTCTGTGTGAGGTTTGTCAGAGACAGGATTATGCTGTTCTTAGACTCCATTAATCTACACATACAACTGTACATGAGATGTCGTCGTACTGCTGAGCTTGTAGGTACACCCACACTAACAAACATTGTGCTCGCACTGCACCATCTTGGCATTCTTAGCATCGTCCTCAACCCGTCATTATATGTGTGGCAAGGTGGACAAACGAGGGCCCGGGCGGGTCTTGAACCCCAGACTCCCGGGTGAGAGTCACGCGCGCTAACCAGTCAGCCAAAGGGATATCCCTGTGGCCAAGCAGCCAGGGCATGTGAACAATCGGGATCCAGTGACAGGACACTCACACTGTCACATATGCAACATTAAGTTTCCTCGTGCTGCTTTTCTTATAGCTCCTCCATAGATGTGCAGTGTACATTGGGGTACAATAAGCTTTAAACAGTGCAGTTTTAACAGGTATAGAACACATTCAAACCTACGTATCAGAGTGTTAGCCTGTGCATACAGTAGACGGCACTGTCTGTAGATGTCCAGATCATCTGTCAAATCAGCAGATATGTGGTGGCCCAAATATTTTACCATGATGCATTCTACAAGAACAACACCGGACACAAAGAAGTCTGGAAATACCAGCTTACTGTCCTCCTTACTTCTCACAATTAAGAGATTGCTCTTTCTGGCATTAAAGTTAATGTCAAACTCTGACCCATACTGAGAGCAGACCCTCAATAACTGCTGAAAGCCTGCGCTGTATGGACAGAAGATGACCAAATCATCTGCATACATTAAGTGGTTTATTATTGTCCCACCAACCACACATCCAGTTCTACAATCACTAAGCCGCTTTGACAACTCGTCCATATACACATTAAAAAGAAGAGGAGACGGAATACTTCCTTGTCTCACTCCATTACAAACCTTAAAAGGAGAGGACACACAGGTACCCCATTTAACATACATAGACTGGTGAGTGTACCAAAAGGACAAAATCCTGATTAGGGACTTAGGAACCCCCCTGTCTTGTAACTTATACAACAACTTTTCAATCAAAAGCCTTTGATGCGTCAATAAAACCCATAAAAACAGTGGAGTTATGCTTGTTATAAGAATCTAAAATCTCTTTCAAAGCAAAAATACACAGGTCTGTACCATGCTTTGATTTAAAACCAAACTGATTGTCAGTTGTCAAAATAAAATGCTCCATTCTATTTAAAATAGCTCTCTCCATAACCTTAGATAAAATACTGGCCAAAGCTATAGGTCGATAGTTATCTCTGCTACTGATTTTTCCAGCCTTATCTTTCAGGATGGGCACTAATGTGACAGATAAAATGGAGTCAGGTAAAATGCCATGAATTAAAAACCCTGTAAAACAGATAGCAAGCAGGGGAAAAAGTTTCCTACTGGCATGTTTTAGATGTTCTGCAGAAATATTATCCCTACCACATGCCTTATTGTCCTTTAAGCCCATAACTGCATCATAGACCTCCTGGGGAGAGACCCTCACATCTTCCATAGTATCGATATTACCCATTGCAGGGGGGTCACATAGTTAAAAAGCTCACAATAATGACTCTGCCACATCTGGGTGATATTACCAGCTCCGGTGGCCTAGTGGTAGAGTGTCCGCCCTGGCACTGGGAGATCAGGGTTCAATTCCCGGTCAGGTCATACCAAAGACTTTGAAAAAATGGGACCCAATGCCTCCTCGCTTGACACTCAGCACTAAGGGGTTGGATTGGTGGGTTAAACCACCAAATAGTTCCCGAGCGAGGCCACAGCTGCAGCTCACCGCTCCCCACCACGGGGATGGGTCAGATGCGGAGATATAATTTCACCAGTGTGTGATGATGACTTGGGACTTTAACTTTATTCTCTGGGCCACTTATACCATCAATGTTTGATGGCAGTGGAGTTCTAGAAGCTCTCATTCTTTTGACTTCCTTTCAGAAATCATTCACAAAATTATTCTGTTGTTTCCTTGCAAGTGCATTAGCCCTCAGGGTGTCTTCATTCCTTTTTATAAAACGCAAGGCATATTTAAAATTGGCATTCGTCCGTTTCTTATACTCAAACAGAGCACCATGTTTTTGCCGACCTGCGTCAGCCCAATCCTTAAAAGCTCCTCTAGCCTCAGCATGAAGCTCTTCCACATACTCATTCCACCCGGGTTTAGCCTTATAACTCTTAGTTTTACACAGGGACCTGTTTGCAATAAAAAGTGACTCCACAACATTCTCAAAGAGCACAGCTCAACCCCATGTTGAGGATGTCTGCAATTGATGTCATAACATGCTGCAGCCTGTTTTGGTATCTCAATCTTACCCAGCAAGCTGTCAGACTGACTCAGGTATGTCATGATGTCCACCTCTGATAAATTAGCCCAGTCTATTCTCCCCACACCCATGCCAGTGTTCACAGGTATAACAGCAGGAACATCACCCCAATTTACCATAAATGATAAAGGAACATGGTCAGTCGTGGCAAATTCATACTCAATCTTCATGGACTCTATGGCGTCATGAGCATCTGCTGTGGTGACACAGTGGTCAAGCCATGATGTGGTATGCCAAGCTTCACTAATATAAGTGAAACTGTTACCAGGCAGGAGCATTTCACTGGACAGTATCAAACCATTATCAGAGCAATACTTCAGTAGGTGGTCTGCAAATAAAGAATTACTATCAGACACATTTGCATTCATGTCACCCACAATGTAGACACTGGTGGATACATGGTCCTGAATAAAGGACGTTATATAAGCCAACCTGCTGAGATATTCATTTTCATGCTGGGAACACTCATAGGGGGTATAAACATTAAGAATAAGGAAACGCTTATCTTCACAACTAAATTCAATACCTATCGCCCAGTCAACATTCAGTCTGACCAAATTAACCAACTGATCTATGGTGTGAAAATAAAAACTGTTTTGCTCACAGAGGAGACCAGAAATGTAAATATTTCTAACTGAAAGGACAGATTCAGATATTTACCATAGTAACAAACACTTTGCTTGTCTTTCTGTCTCAACAGGACACTGGCGCTCAGACGTCATGGCACTGAGATGCATTGTGGGTAATTTACAAGTCCTGTGGTGTCTTCGTAGACCATGTGTCTCTTTGTCAGCTCCCCTGAATAGATGGCCTTGTCAACAGACTCAGAAACGGTTTCTGTCGCAAGGTCCAGACCTGTCAAAGGCCCGGCTAAAGCTCCGGACCCGGCTGCTGGTCTCGCTGCTGTTCGGTGGTGGCCTGCTGGCCGTGTGGTGGTGCGTGGACTCTGAGAAGCAGCAGAAGCTGCGACTGCAGCGTGTTGAGCAGCTGAGGAAGGTTGCTGTGGGTCAGGGAACCTTCAGCCTGCTGGACCACACGGGCCGGCGCCGGACCAAGCAGGACTTTTTGGGCAGATGGGTTCTGATGTACTTTGGGTTCACACATTGTCCTGACATCTGCCCCGATGAGCTGGAGAAGCTGAGCACTGTGGTGTCGGCTCTAGACCAGGACCCATCAGTGCCGCCCGTCCAGCCCATCTTCATCACCGTGGACCCAGAACGAGATGACGTGGCCGCACTTGCACGTTACGTGAAGGACTTCCACCCCCGGCTGATCGGACTAACGGGGAGTTCGGAGGAGGTGAAGCATGCGGGGCAGGACTACAGAGTTTATGCCAGCCCTGGACCCAAAGATGAGGATGGAGACTACATCGTGGACCACACCATCCTGATCTACCTGGTGAGTCCCGATGGGCTCTTCCTAGACTATTACAACAGAATGAAGAGCCAGGACCAGATCGTGGATAGTGTCAGAAACCACATAAAGAACTACATCAGACTGTCATGATCCACTCCCAAAACTGTCCTGCTCTGGTTCCTTAACTTCTCCAAAAACTCCAAAGGGTGTGACATCACAGCTGGTCACCCTGAGACGAGGACATCTTCACCGTGAAAGGATCAGGATCAGAACCCAGAGCAGGTGTGGGTCTTTCTGGTTGTCAGATGTTTAGTGACATGAACACGTCCTCCGTCCTGCTGCGGGAAACTCTAGTTCTTATTTTTATTGAAGCTGAATTAAGAGATGATTTCATTGTGAACACCTGAACGTCAGGAGGACTGAGCTGGGACAAACAACTGATAAAGGTGTGTGTGTGTGTGCAGGAAGTCCATCCATCTCACAGGGTCAGGGGGGCTGCTGCCCATCTCCAGCACCATTAGGCAGCAGGCTGGCTACACCCTGGATAGGTCAGCAGTCCATCACAGGGTTGTTTCATGAACAAAGATGCTGAGTAAAAAGCAGCTGTTGGAATCAGAAAAAGGGTTATTAGGGTTCAAGTAAAGTAAAAATGTTTTTCAAGAAGAGTTTTTTGGATTAATAAAAGAAAATCTAAAAACTAAACAGTTTTACTGTTTTCTCAAGTTATTATTAGAATTACTTACCTTTAATCATGAGCAGCAACATATCAGGTGTAAACATGCAGCCATGTCACAGAACACATGGTTAGCTGTTGCATGCTAGTAACCACTGATTCACTGAGTAGGAAATCACCAACTCTGTAAATCCAAGCTAACGCCACAAAGCTACCAACAAACACGTAGGCTGATGTCTCACCGTCGTGTCAACACTGCGTTAGTCATGTTTTCATTCATCATCTAGAGCCCTGGAGACGAGTCATGTGGTCCAACTAAAGTAGCGATTAGATGTCCGCTAGCTTGGTAGACCATAATGCTCTGTGACCCGAGTCGAAGGCTAACGCTAACAGAAATACTCGCACCTCCACCTTTGCACCCCTCAATAGTGTATTCTACAGTAGCTAAAAATAGATTGTAGTGCAATGTCACAATGCATTGTGGGATTCAATTCAGTTTATTTCTATAGCGCCAAATCACAAGAGTCGTCTCAAGGCTCTTCATAAAGTAAACATTCCAGTAGAGTTCAGTTCATTAAGCCAATCAGTAAAAAGTTTCCTATATAAGGAACCCAGCAGGTTGCATCAAGACACTGACTAGTGTCAGAGTCATTACAGCAATCCTCATACTAAGCAAGCATGTAGCGACAGTGGGAAGGAAAACTCCCTTTAAACAGGAAGAAACCTCCAGAGGATCCTGGCTCAGTATGAGCAGCCATCCGCCACGACTCACTGGGGATTGAAGATAGAGCAGACACACACACACACTGTTACGGCCCCTGGCCTTCTGCTATTATTAACCTTCTCTGTTTTCCTCCCCTTTCTATGTGGATGTGAGAGGAGCACAGGTGGCAGCTGTCTCCACTCTTGTTAATTGGCCTCCACTTCAGGTGTCTCAACTCCTAATCAAACTCCTAACACTGCTTTTAAGCCCCGCCCCCGCCACTGTTCTGGAGCGGCAGGCCAGGAAGGAGCTCTGTCCTGTTGTCTCCCCGGCTGTGTTCATTTTCTGTGTTTTAACAGCTTGTCTCAGAGAGTTATGGTTTTAGCTAAACTGTATTAACCCTTTTGGGTATTTTGAATTTAAACATGTCTGTCAAGTGCAGACTATTGGGTTTCACAGAGTTAACCTGTATGGCGGTAATGTGATGTCAACTTAATGTGGCATTCACTTTGGGGTAGTGTCCCCAAAGATGTGAAACCAGTTAGTGAGGTTTGCTATTAACTCCTTAGACGTTTGTGTTGAGCTGTTTTCCTGCCGGTTTACCCTACGTTCTGTGTTTAATTAACCTTTGTTAATGAATTATGTTCTTTTACTTTTACCATCTTGAACATGTGTCCTCATTGTTGCTCCTGGCCACCTAGACAGCCTGCGTTGTAACACACACACAGTGATTTTAATGTCCTGACTGCTTTACAGTAATGAATGAATCAACATCTTTGTTTATCCTTAGATCATAAATACCACAAATGAGTCTACTTGATGAATTTAATAATGGTTTATTATCAGCATATAAACATTAATATTACTATATTAATAAATGAATGTTTAACCTATTTACAGAATAAGTCTTTTCTAAGTGTCTAAGGAGACGTCTGAGGACTCTTTGGTAAACAACCCAAATCAGGGCAACGACTCCCACACAATAGAGGCTAACGACTCCTCGGGAGGTAGGGAGGAGGGGTATTCACGGGCAGTTTCAGCTCGTTTAGCAACAACAGACAGCTACAGTTTATAAGATCGACTCTCCAATATTCCAGTCAGACCAGACAAAGCTCCTCAGATAAAAAGCAAAAGGATCTCTATTTTTCATGGTGTTTTAGTGTTTATAGGTTTGATGATTTACACATGTGATTGGTTTACTTTGTCAGGGGTTGAGGAGGTTTGCTGCAGTCAAAACCTGTCTGATAATTTTCTGGTTGATGAAGCAGCTGAGGGCATTGTTAATCACTTCCAGCTGTATTGGTGTTCATGGACTTAACGACAGGTGCACTAAAGTGGCAACAATTACAAAACCCTCAAAACAGGACTGGTTTAACATGTGGAGGTCATTTCAAATTTCTCCCTCTTGATCTTTTTTGGCTGGTTTTCCACTCGTGCTAGTTTTGGCTTGAGTAATTATCTCTACTGGCAGCATGAGGCCATTCCTTAACCCTACAGAAGTTGCACAGGTTGTCCAACTTCTCCAGGATGGCACATCCACACGTGCTGCAGCAAGAAGGTTTAATGTGTCTCCCAGCACAATCTCCAGAACATGGAGGAGATTTCAGGAGACTGGCGGTTATTCTCGGGGAGCTGGACAGGGCCGTAGAAGGTCCACAACCCATCAGCAGGACCGATACCTGCTCCTTTGTGCAAGGCGGAACAGGCTGAGCACTGCTCGTGCCCTACAGAATGACCTCCAGAGGGCCACTGGTGTGAATGTCTCTACCCAAACAATCAGGAACAGACTTCATGAAGATGGCCTGAGGGCCCGACGTCCTGTAGTGGGCCCTGTGCTCACTGCCCAGCACCGTAGAGCTCCACTGGCATTTGCTCAAGAACACCAGAATTGGCAAGTCCGCCACTGGCGCCCTGTACTTTTTACAGACGAGAGCAGGTTCACCCTGAGCACCTGTGATAGACGTGAAAGAGTCTGGAGAAGACAAGGAGAACGTTATGCTGCCTGCAACGTCGTTCAACATGACAGGTTTGGTGGTGGGTCAGTGATGGTCTGGGGAGGCATATCCATGGAGGGACGCACAGACCTCTACTGCCTAGGAAATGGTGCTCTGACTGCCATAAGGTATCCAGATGAAATCCTTGAACCCTTTGTCAGACCCTACGCTGATGCAGTAGGTCCTGGTTTTCTCCTAATGCACGACAATGCCCGGCCTCATGTGGCAAGAGTATGCAGGCAGTACCTGGAGGATGAAGGAATTGAAACAATTGAATGGCCTTCACGATCCCCTGACTTAAACCCAATAGAACATCTGTGGGACATTATGTTTGGGTCCATTAGGCGGCGCCAGGTTGCTCCTCAGACTGTACAAGAGCTCAGGGATGCCCTCACACAGATCTGGGAGGAAATGCCACAAGACACCATCCGTTGTCTCATTAGGAGCATGCCCCGACGTTGTCAAGCATGCACACAAGCTCGTGGGGGCCACACAAGATACTGAAAAGCATTTTGAGTTGCAGAAATGAAGTTTTTGAAATAATGGACTAGCCTGCCACATCTTCATTTCACTCTGATTTTAGGGTGTCTACACAATTGAGCCCTCTGTAGGCTGAACACTTTTATTTCCATTAAAAGACTTGGCATCNCCAGATGTTTCAGTTTGGAGACAAATTAAGAATTCAATCAATAAAATATGCACTCAAATCAATAATGGTATTGCATCTCACTTTCTTTAACATAGAATGTGCTACTATTAGTTCACCTGTTGAATTAATTATAGATTCACTCAGATAAAGACAATAAAGTTTCTCTTACTAAATAGAACTTCTACTAAGAAATCACAGTGTAGCCATAGAAACACTACTTGATCTATATGGTGTGTGTGTGTGTGTGTGTGTGTGTGTGTGTGTGTGTGGTGTGTGTGTGTGCCTGCTCTGTCTTCTCAACCCCCAGTGAGTCGTAGTGGATGGCTGCTCATACTGAGCCAGGATCCTCTGGAGGTTTCTTCCTGTTAAAAGGGAGTTTTCCTTCCCACTGTCGCTACATGCTTGCTTAGTATGAGGATTGTATCAACACACAGTCAGTGTCTTGATGCAATCTGCTGGGTTCCTTATATAGGAAACTTTTTACTGATTGGCTTAATGAACTGAACTGTATTGGAATGTTTACTTTGTGAAGANTACACTGCTCACAAAAATTAAAGGAACACTTTTTTTATTGGGCCTGGCATGAAATCAATTAAACCTGTCTGATAATTTTCTGGTTGATTAAGCAGCTGAGGGCATTGTTAATCACTTTCAGCTGTATTGGTGTTCATGGACTTAACGACAGGTGCACTAAAGTGGCAACAATTACAAAACCCTCAAAACAGGACTGGTTTAACATGTGGAGGTCATTTCAAGTTTCTCCCTCTTGATCTTTTTTGGCTGGTTTTCCACTCGTGCTAGTTTTGGCTTGAGTAATTATCTCTACTGGCAGCATGAGGCGATTCCTTAACCCTACAGAAGTTGCACAGGTTGTCCAACTTCTCCAGGATGGCACATCCACACGTGCTGCAGCAAGAAGGTTTAATGTGTCTCCCAGCACAATCTCCAGAACATGGAGGAGATTTCAGGAGACTGGCGGTTATTCTCGGAGAGCTGGACAGGGCCGTAGAAGGTCCACAACCCATCAGCAGGACCGATACCTGCTCCTTTGTGCAAGGCGGAACAGGCTGAGCACTGCTCGTGCCCTACAGAATGACCTCCAGAGGGCCACTGGTGTGAATGTCTCTACCCAAACAATCAGGAACAGACTTCATGAAGATGGCCTGAGGGCCCGACGTCCTGTAGTGGGCCCTGTGCTCACTGCCCAGCACCGTAGAGCTCCACTGGCATTTGCTCAAGAACACCAGAATTGGCAAGTCCGCCACTGGCGCCCTGTACTTTTTACAGACGAGAGCAGGTTCACCCTGAGCACCTGTGATAGACGTGAAAGAGTCTGGAGAAGACAAGGAGAACGTTATGCTGCCTGCAACGTCGTTCAACATGACAGGTTTGGTGGTGGGTCAGTGATGGTCTGGGGAGGCATATCCATGGAGGGACGCACAGACCTCTACTGCCTAGGAAATGGTGCTCTGACTGCCATAAGGTATCCAGATGAAATCCTTGAACCCTTTGTCAGACCCTACGCTGATGCAGTAGGTCCTGGTTTTCTCCTAATGCACGACAATGCCCGGCCTCATGTGGCAAGAGTATGCAGGCAGTACCTGGAGGATGAAGGAATTGAAACAATTGAATGGCCTTCACGATCCCCTGACTTAAACCCAATAGAACATCTGTGGGACATTATGTTTGGGTCCATTAGGCGGCGCCAGGTTGCTCCTCAGACTGTACAAGAGCTCAGGGATGCCCTCACACAGATCTGGGAGGAAATGCCACAAGACACCATCCGTTGTCTCATTAGGAGCATGCCCCGACGTTGTCAAGCATGCACACAAGCTCGTGGGGGCCACACAAGATACTGAAAAGCATTTTGAGTTGCAGAAATGAAGTTTTTGAAATAATGGACTAGCCTGCCACATCTTCATTTCACTCTGATTTTAGGGTGTCTACACAATTGAGCCCTCTGTAGGCTGAACACTTTTATTTCCATTAAAAGACTTGGCATCCTTTTGTTGCCCTGTCGTTATTTGTATAGATATCCAACTTCATATTGAGATCTGATGCATCTAATGTGTTTCTTTAAAGTGTTCCTTTCATTTTTGTGAGCAGTGTATATTTCACCTCTGTCTCAGATTATTATTGTTTCCCTGGCATAAAGGACCTATTTTAATCATCAGTCAAATATTAAAGGTTCAATAATAGTGATAATTCATATTTATATGTCCAGACAGAAACAAACAGGAGCCTCCAGTACTGCAGGTGGCTTCTGCCAGTTTTATTTATTATGATGGATAATAACAGAAGCAACAGTTATTTAACAATAATGTTTTGGTGATTATTTTACAAGTTACATCAAATGTTTCGATTCCACAGCAGCTCCTGATGGACTCAGGCCTACAGGAAGCTCTTCAGACACAGATCCATCAGAAACACTGATGTGAGACAGAAGTGCTCCGTCCATGAGTCAGAGACGAGTCTGAGGAAGATGTTCTAGCAGCCGCTTCCCTCATCCACGCCAGTGGACACAGTCAGCTTCTTAAATCGGTCTGTTGCTTTTTGAGTGCTGAGCAGAGTCAGAGACATGGAGTCCAGACTGTCCTCCAGACCCGCAACGCTGTCAATCGCCACCATGTTGTCGTTGGCCTGAGGAGACAGATCTGAGATCAGCTGCTGGTGTGTTTATGGGAACCAGATGTTTCAGTTTGGAGCCAAATTAAGAATTCAATCAATAAAATATGCACTCAAATCAATAATCGTATTGCATCTCACTTTCTTTAACATAGAATGTGCTACTATTAGTTCACCTGTTGAATTAATTATAGATTCACTCAGATAAAGACAATAAAGTTTCTCTTACTAAATAGAACTTCTACTAAGAAATCACAGTGTAGCCATAGAAACACTACTTGATCTATATGGTGTGTGTGTGTGCCTGCTCTGTCTTCTCAACCCCCAGTGAGTCGTAGTGGATGGCTGCTCATACTGAGCCAGGATCCTCTGGAGGTTTCTTCCTGTTAAAAGGGAGTTTTCCTCTCCACTGTCGCTACATGCTTGCTTAGTATGAGGATTGTATCAACACACAGTCAGTGTCTTGATACAATCTGCTGGGTTCCTTATATAGGAAACTTTTTACTGATTGGCTTAATGAACTGAACTGTATTGGAATGTTTACTTTGTGAAGAGCCTTGAGACGACTCTTAAACTGAATTGAATCAGACAGAACAGCAGATCAGAACAGTGGTGTAGTCTACGTGATATGCAGGTACACGCCATATAACCACTTAAAAGTGGCCAATGATTCGTAACGTGCAGCGGGGGCTCGCCGACAGGCTCACAAGGATGGACGGAGTCCACTTTTCTAAACATCCATCGAACGAGACGTAGAATGCATGCTTGTGATTGGTCGGTTTTGTTAGGTTTTGTTCCCAGAGAATGCTCACTAACACAGCGCACTGCTAATCTGGTATTTTCTGTGGTTTATTTGTGTCTTTTATTCGTGTCTGACGCTGCTGCGGAGGGCATAAGCCGTGCTCCGATGATTTCACCTCACCCGCGCGGCCGCGCGCCATCCACTATTCTTCAGCCGGTATATTCATTTGAACTGCTTACCGTAGTTCAAAAGTAACTTATGAGGTGTAAAAGAGTAGGAAGCCAGAAAACTGTTTTTTCTGATGGATGGAGAGGAGAAGCAGAGACAGACAGGACAGGAAAATATTCAAATAAAAAGAAAACTAAACAAAGTTCTTGAAAAGGAAAATGTAGGTAGATTTATCCCACTACACCTTTTTACCTGCATAAAGAAATAATTCCTAAGCGTGTGATATTTATATATTTGATACAATTCAGGTCACCTTCATAAGTCAGTCCCACATCCAGGGCCGTATCAGGGCATCTTGGAGGCCGAACTGTTGACACCTTTAATTTCAATGATGACTAGTAAGAATAATATTTGGTCTAGGATCAATTATATTGTTGCTATCTAAAACAGGAATCAGGCTACATAAAGGTGTGATTGTTGATTAAATGTTAAAAGGTTAGAGGCCAAAGACCTCTGCTGCAGACTGATGCCATGAATAACGAGGTGCTTTATTATTTGCTGGTTTTTCCATATTTAGACATAATTCAGCTCTGTCTCTTTAACTTGAGCTCAATGCAGCAAAAGCGTCGATTATTTTTCAGCATCTTCTTAGTCCACCAACTCGGAGGAGTTTGGTGAAGCTCTGGTCAGGTGACGTCCTGCAGCAGGAGGAATGGAGCATTTTACCGGGAAAGTACCGACATCTAGCACAAAGGTACCAGTAGAACAAGTTGTGGTTACTGGCTTCAACAGCACAGCGCTGGGACGGCTATTCTCTCCTCCTGCAGCTCAGCTCTGGCAGCACCAAGTAGGAGCAGCAGCGGGCCTCAAATCAGTTCCCCTCGGTAACAATAAACAGACGACTACTAGCCGTAGAGCGGCACTTAGAGGGAGTGGTGGCTGGGAGAGTTAATCTGTTCCCACAAACATCCATGACTCCATAAAGTTATGTGACTGCACCTCATCCAGTTCACAACAGCATCTTGAAGGACATGAACATCAGCATGTTTCATTTGTTTTCTAATCCCTGATACAGCCACATGGGCAGAACGACCTCTAAACATGGGGTGGAGGACGCCCTCATCTACCTGCAGCACCGGGCTCTGAATCACCTTGAGATGAAAAAAAGCACTGTGAGGATCATGTTCTTCGACTTCTCCAGTGCCTTCAACACCATCCAGCCATGTCTACTGCAGCAGAAGATGAGGGGTGCAGGAGTGGACGAACATCTGACTGCATGAATCATCAACTACCTCACCAACAGGCCACAGTACGTGAGGCTGCACAACTGTACGTCTGAGGTGGTTGTGTGCAGTACTGGAGCTCCACAGGGTAATGGTAAATGGTCTGTATTTGTATAGCGCCTTCTTAGGGTGCTACAACCCCCCAAGGCGCTTCACAACACAATCAGTCATCCACACATTCACACACTGGTGGGGATGAGCTACATCGTAGCTACAGCTGCCCTGGGGCGCACTGACAGAGGCGAGGCTGCCGAGCACTGGCGCCACCAGTCCCTCTGACCACCACCAGCAGGCAAGGCGGGTTAAGTGTCTTGCCCAAGGACACACAGCAGCATTCTCTGGCCGGAGCCGGGATCAAACCTGCAACCTTCCGATTACTGGACAACCCGCTCTACCTCCTGAGCTACTGCTGCCCCTACAGTGCTCTCACCCTTTCTCTTCACCTTCTACACCTCGGACTTCACCTACAACACCAACAGCTGTCACCTCCAGAAGTTCTCTGATGACTCGGCCATCGTCGGCTGTGTGTCTGAGGGGGACGACCAGGAGTACAGGTCAGTCATCATGGACTTTGTGGACTGGTGTGAGCGTAACCACCTTCGCTTGAACACCAGTAAAACAAAGGAAATGGTGATTGACTTCCAGAGAAACACTCCTCCTCACTCACCAGTAAACATCCAGGGAGCAGACATTGAGGTGGTGGACACCTTTACCTGGGTGTTCACCTCAACAGTAAACTGAACTGGTCCCACAACACAGATGCTCTGTATCAGAAGGGCCAAAGCCGCCTCCATCTCATGAGGAGGCTGAGGTCCTTCAGAGTTAACTCCCAGCTGCTAAAATCCTTTTATCACTCTGTTGTTGGCTCTGTTATTCATTCTGCTGTGGTCTGCTGGGGTGTAGGCAGCTCTGACCGAGACAGGAAGAGACTGAACAAGCTAGCTACCAAAGCTAGCTCGGTTCTGGGCTGCCCGCTGGATTCTGTTGAGGAGACGTGTGAAAGGAGGATGCTGGGGAAGATGACCTCCATCTTAAGAAACCCCTCCCACCCACTGCACTCCACTGTGGAGGTCATGGACAGCTCCTCCAGAGGTAGACTGAGACATCCCAGATGTAAAACTGAGCGCTATCGCAGATCCTTCATCCCCTCTGCTGTAAGAGTGTAGAACTCCTCAGTTTAAGCTGTACTGGTATCATCCTGGTACACAATAACACCAATGCAATATTCATGTGTTCTATACTTGTGCAATACCGGATTCACATTGTTGTCTGTGTCTCTTACAGTATGCTGCATAGTGTTGGTACCAAGTTTGTTTTTATCTTTTATTTGTGGTTTTTTTAGTGATCTAGGATTTAATACTAGATTACTGCCTATGTGTATATACATGTATCCTTGTTTTTATCTTCTTCTAATTACCTTTTGAGTGATGGTGCTGCTGTAACAAGTGAATTTCCCCACTGAGGGATCAATAAAGTCTATTCTACTCTATTCTAAACCCACTTACAGGAATATCCCAGACCTTAACCCCCCAACCCCCCAGACAGAAGGAAGAGGAGTTCTGGGTTTGTTTCTGACTCCATGGATGGTTCTCACCAGCTGCAGCGACGCCAGCAGGTACTTGCAGGCCTCAAAGTTGTCCAGACCAGAAACCATGGAGGCAAAGGTCCTGCTACAGCCGACGCCACCCAGCTTTCCCACGATCCGCTCGCCGTAGTCATGGATGTCAAATGGAGGACGTTCCTCCTGGAAAAACAAACAGGCATCAGGCGGGTTCTGCTCAACTGGAGAACTTGGAACAGGTTCCCAGTCTCACCTGCAGAACGAGCTCAGGGTAGATCTTGTCCTCCCAGTCTTTGACTCTACGAGACAGAGCCGTGTCCTGAGTGTAACCATGACAGTTCACATGCAGCTGCTCCTAAAACACAAAAGGTCAAAGGTGAGTCTGACCAGCTGCTAGAGAAGACAGAAGACCACATCCAACTTGTGGAAATGTCTGGATCACAACAAGGATGTCCCAGCCCATCCTCCCTCCCTCTCTGCTGTCACGATGGTAACTAGTCTCCATGGCAACGGCCTTGTTACATCCTCACCACTTGGAGCATCACCAGATCTTCATACGTCAGTTTGTCTCTCTGAGCTTCTGCAGACAGGAAGTTAGAAGAGTTTCACTCACACACCTGATGACAGGTGGATTTAAGCAAACCAGGTGTTTTACCAGGTGAGATGAAGTCTGGTCCGCCTCCAAACTCCACTGGAACGTCGTCTTCGATGGCTGAGCCGTTATCGTCTCCACCTTCCAAACAACAAAGCTCAGCTTTAGTCAGCACCAATGTGGTTTTACGTGTTCAGGTGGCTCAGAGCGGGTTCTGCAGGGTTCTGTGGTGCTCCAGAACCGGCTCAAAGTCCATGGCTTCATTTTAACCTTCTGCCACAGCAAGAAACTTGGATAAAAAGATCAAAATTTTGTTTCTGCTGTGAAACTGATGCAACGTAGAGAGAAATCATACCCAATGGCTCCTCCTCCAGCTGCTGAGACCCCGCCCCCTCCAGCTGCAGGAAGGTCCTCAACACATCCTCCTCTGACATCACTACGCCCTGAGTGATGTCAGATAGATGCATGTGTTTACTGTCACTGGTTAAGATCAGGGTATATACAGTAATCCTTAAGTTAAATTTACTACTTTTTAATACCTTTTTTACAACCTTCAGAATGTTTTTTAAAACCATCACGACACTGAATTGCAAGTGTTAATCAGTGACCTTTCTATTATTTACACAGACGGTTGAGCGCGCCGTGTTCTGAGATGATGCCAAACGACCACTGAATATGACGTCATCATCTTCAGACGGAGACAAGATCTTTGATTATGTGCCCTAGTGGTGCGACGGATCAAAAAACTCACGGTTCGGATCGTGTCACAGATTTGAGTCACGGGTCGGATCATTTTTTGGATCAGAACAAAGAAAAGAAAAAAAAGACAAATAACTTTGCTCACTCATAATTTTGTAGAACACTTAGTGCAACATTTTTCTGCTTAATGCTCATTAAATACAAACAACATGTAGAATGACCATGTCAGATATTCAGTAGAATGTTCTCATGGATATCTGGAATGTTCGTTTCTACCAGGAACAATAGAATTATAGATATCTGGAACACATATCCAGTCTGCCTAATATATGTTAAAAAGGCCACCTCAGGTTTTTAGGGATTGTGAGATATCTCAAACTTAATTCCTACTAGTGCCGTTGTTATTATGGATATCCTTTATTATAATTTCTACTAGTAACAGCATAGCTGTTGTTGTCTTCATTTGCAATGTTGACTAATAAGAACACAGTTAGTACTAGGATCAATGAAAGTATTGCTAAATAGTAGGGTGACCATATTTCCATTTCCAAAAAAAGAGGACAGGGGATCTGTGCGTACCGATGACGTCACACCATGGGCGTCGCACCCGTGGGGGATGTGGGTGTTTTAACACCCACGCTTTTTCTAATGAGGAGGCTGAACACCCACACTTTTCCAGACGTTTTGCTCAAAACTTTACTAACAGTCTGGTCCCTCCATGTTTCTCTTGCTGTTTCCCCCTCTCCCCCTCCCTTTCCTGTTGATCATTGAAACCCGCACCTCTGCGCACCGGTGTTACGTCAAAAATTCTCGTACGTTCCATCACTGATATGTTTCTCCAGCTGCTCCGCGCCTCCCAACTGATAAAATCGCGCATGCTCATACAAGCTGCACTCCGAGTGCGCGCTGCTCGTACCACAAGAGAACTACAACCTCGTTGAGCTCAAACATCTTATTTGAGCAAATCCAGTGTTTTAAGTGGGCCCCTCCCGATACGCAGAACACGCGCTCCATGAGGGGCCTCGTTTTGCGTACGAGTACTCATTCTCTCCAAATACGCAAAAGGCGCATCGCTGCCGCATGCCGCACACACAGCAACGAACGCCACACAAACCACGTTGGGACCCATTTTTTTCCCGGTGTTCTGTCAGAACACCTGGCTTAGAGCTAAAATATCAGATTCTGCCAACAAAATGGCTCTAGAACAATTCATATGTAACCCGAGGTGTTTTTGCAAACACTATAATTAATACTCCTGGGCAGGGTTTGAATTACACAGAGGATTCTGGGGGAGCCCAGTGACGGGGAGGGGGTGGGGTCTGTTTGCCTTGGCCCCCAAAATGCCCTGATACGGCCCTGGACGTGGGACGGAATTTCGAAGTTGATCTGAATTGTATCAAATATATAAATATTACACGCTTATGAATTGTTGCTTTATGAAGGTAAAAAGGTGCAGCGGAATAAATCTACCAACATTTTCAAGAACTTTGTTCTCTTGTTTTTTATTTGAATATTTTCCTGTCCTGTCTGTCTCTGATCTTCCTGCTTCTCCTCAATCCGCCAGAAAAAAAAACTGTTTCCTGACTTCCTTTTGTTTCACCTCGAGTTACTTTTGAACTACCAGGAGGCTCCACTCACACCCAGAAGAGAGGATGTAAACAGGATGTGATGTGTGACTTGTATGTATATATGTTGCGTGTTGTTCTGTAGTACTGATCAGTTGGGGGGGTTAAATGATGTGATCAGACCTACTCACGTGTCGTCCCTGACTTCCTCCACATTGGTGACCCTGTGAATGAACATGTCTGCTAACGATGAGCTAGCTGCCCCTGCTCCGGCGCCGCTACCGGCCACTGGCCTGCCGCCGGCCATGCAGTTCTCTTCGGCCGTTGCCGTTAAGCTCCCGGATTTTTGGCAACATGAACCTCTGTCGTGGTTTGTTCACATCGAAGCGCAGTTTGCCCTGCGTGGGGTTTCTGCTGACGACACGAAGTACCACCATGTGGTTGCATCGCTGGACCCTTTGTCTACGCGACGGGCGATGAGCATTCTCCGGAATCCCCTGGCGCATGGAAAGTACGACGCCTTGAAGCAGCTCTTGGTGAGACGCTACTCCCTCTCCGACGAGGAACGGGCCGAATGTCTCCTTTCCCCCGCTGGTCTGGGAAATGGCACGGCGTTGGAGCTTATGGAAAGCATGTTGTCCCTGCTTGGTTCCGACGATGGTGGATTCCTCTTCCCGCATCTGTTCCTGCGGCGACTCCCGGCTCCAGTGCGGGCCGGCCTCGCCAACTCTCCACTCCTGCGTCAGAAGGATTACCGCACGTTGGCGGAGGAAGCAGATAGGATCCTAGCTGCCACTAAGACCTTCACGATGCAGGCGGTGGTCCTGATGGCCCCCGAGATGGAACCCGACACACAGGTTGCCCCAGCGGGACCTGCCAAAGTACCGACAGTGGCCGCCATTACCGGCCATGGACACCGGAGGACTTGCCTTTGTTTCTACCACCAGCGTTTTGGCGCCAAGGCCCGGCGTTGCATTCCTCCTTGCAGTTTCTCACAGCAGGGAAACTGACCCGCCAAGATGCGATAGCAGCTGCTGCTGTTGGCGGCGGAAATAAGCTGCTATTCATCAAAAACTCACGATCAGGAAGGCAGTTCTTGGTGGACTCAGGCTCACAGCTAAGCCTGATTCCCTCTACGGCGGCTGATACGCTGGCGGAAGGCTGCGGGCCTTGTGTTACACGTGGTACGGGACCATTAATGCATGCAAACTTTCTAGCTACTGGAGATGTTTTTCAGCGTGTATTATCTGAATCCCCTACCCTGACTGTGCCCACTTTCTCTAACTCTGTCGCCAAGCATGGGGTTGAACATTTCATCCCCACATCGGGCCCCCCTGTGTTCGTACGTGCACGCCGTTTAGACCCTGCAAAGCTAGCTGTGGCCCGCACAGAGTTTGCCAACATGGAGCGTTTAGGCATTGTCCGCAGGTCTAATAGCCCATGGGCCTACCCGTTACACATGGCGCCCAAAGGCGAGGGACAATGGCGCCCGTGTGGGGATTTCCGCCGCCTTAACAATGTAACGACTAATGACCGTTACCCCATCCCCCACATCCAAGACTTTTCTGCCCACCTGGCTGGTACGTCCATTTTCTCCAAGGTAGATTTAATACTGGGTTATCACCAGGTTCCGGTTTGCGCAGAGGACGTCCCGAAAACTGCTGTCATTACACCATTTGTCCTTTTCGAGTTCCTGCGCATGCCCTTCGGGCTCAAAGGTGCAGCCCAAACCTTTCAACGGTTGATGGACTCTGTTCTACGCGACCTGACCTTTGTTTTTGTCTACCTGGACGACATACTGGTTGCCAGCTGCTCCATCGAGCAGCATTTGGACCATCTACACCAGGTTTTCCTCCGTTTGACCGAACACGGCCTGATCGTCAACCCTGCTAAATGCCAATTTGGCTTAGCAGAGATTGATTTCCTGGGCCACCGCATTTCTGCCAACGGTGCTGTCCCATTGCCAGCAAAAGTGCAAGCTGTGGAAAATTTTCCACAACCGCAGACGGTCAAAGCACTACAGGAATTCCTAGGGATGGTCAACTTCTACAACCGTTTCCTCCCTGGGGTGGCTGCACTTCTGCAACCGCTATACAATGCCCTCAAGCAGAAGAAAGCCAATGACTGCGTGGAATGGACCCCTGACCGCGTGCAAGCTTTTGGAGAGGCCAAGGCTGCACTAGCAATTGCTGCCTTGTTGGTCCACCCCTCCATTTCTGCCCCACTAGCATTGACAACCGACGCCTCGGATGTTGCAGTGGGAGCAGTGTTGGAACAACGGGTCTCTGGCATCTGGCAACCGCTCGCATTTTTTAGCCGCTCGCTGCGCAACGCCGAACGCAAATACAGCACGTTCGACAGGGAGTTGCTGGCCCTCTACCTGGCCACACGCCAGTTCCGATTTTTCATCGAAGGCCGTTCATTCACAGCGTACGTGGATCACAAACCTTTGGTCTTCGCTATGTCCAAAACATCAGAGCCGTGGTCCGCACGTCAACAGCGACATCTCGCTGCGGTCTCTGAATTCACGACGGACATCCAACATGTGGCTGGGAAGTCCAATGTGGTGGCTGACTGTCTCTCACGTGCGCTGGTAGCTGCAGTTTTTGTTGGCATTGACTTTTCAGCCATGGCAGCTGACCAACGCGGTGATACTGACATACAGACACTCCAGACCACACCTACTGGGTCGAAGTTGGGTGAAAGCCAGATGCAGGAAGGCCAGCCCACCTTGATCTGCAACTTCTCTACAGGCCATCCTCGGCCCTTGGTGCCGATTTCGTGGCGACGCCGCGTTTTTGACTCCCTACACTCACTGTCACACCCGGGGATCAAAGCCTCAGTCAAGCTAGTCGGATCCAAGTTTGTCTGGCCCGGTCTACGCAAGTCGGTTTGGGAATGGGCCGCGGCATGCATACTGTGCCAGCGTGCTAAGGTCCACAAGCACACCAAAGCACCGTTGGAGCCTTTTCCCATTCCTGGCTGCCGTTTTGACCACGTACATGTCGACCTGGTGGGCCCCCTTCCCCCTTCTCAGGGTTTCACCCACCTCTTGACCATGATCGACCGGACGACGCGTTGGCCGGAGGTCGTCCCCCTGACATCCACCACTACCACGACTGTTGCCCAGGCTTTCCTGTCCACCTGGGTTGCCTGTTTTGGCCCACCGTCAGACATAACTTCAGACAGGGGCCCACAATTCACCTCCGAATTGTGGTCCGCCATGGCAGTCAGCCTGGGCGTCCAGGTCCATCGCACTACAGCCTACCACCCACAGGCTAACGGGTTGTGTGAACGGTTCCACCGGTCTTTGAAGGACGCGCTTCGCGCAGCCTTGTCGGATGCCAATTGGGCCAACCATTTACCATGGGTTCTCCTGGGCCTCCGTTCGGGGGTTAGGGAAGACCTCGGCGCCAACCAGTGCGTGTACCAGGAGAGTTCTTCCCCAAATCTCCTGTTCCGCAATTTGGCCCCACTCGAAAGCCAGAGGACCCAGACGTGTTTTCGTCTCGAGCCCAGAACCCGATGCACCATGGGTTACCCCACTCGTTTATCCCCCAGAGGCTGGAAACCTCTAAGTTCGTTTTCATTCGCCATGATGCTCACCGGCCACCCCTGCAACCCATTTATGACGGCCCTTTCAGGGTCCTTGAGCCAGGCCCGAAACATTTTCTTTTAGATCTGGGTGGGCGCCGGGAAACTGTGTCCATCGATAGGCTTAAACCGGGCACATGTATTATCTGACGAACCTGTGTTGACCGCTCAAACTCCCCGTAGAGGGCGACCTCCTGCCACGAAAGCGGTTCCCCTAAACCCAGCTCACCACTCAAACCCTCAACAACAGTGCCACCCCCCTGCGCCTGTACCTGTTGGGCCCAGAGTAAGCCGTTCTGGTAGAATAATCAGACCTCGGGTCTGGGACTAGGGCATATTGAACTGTTTCTGGGTGTTCTGGGGGGGCGTGTGTGGCAGGCCACCAGGAGGCTCCACTCACACCCAGAAGAGAGGATGTAAACAGGATGTGATGTGTGACTTGTATGTATATATGTTGCGTGTTGTTCTGTAGTACTGATCAGTTGGAGTGATTAAATTATGTGATCAGACCTACTCAGTGTCGTCCCTGACTTCCTCCACAGCGTGTTAATTATATTTTTTGGTGGCGCCACTTTGAGAATGTTACTGTGGCCGTGCAGGACGCAGCTTCAACAATCAGCATTGTCTGTCCTCTCCTCACAAAAGAATCCCCGGTGCGCTGAGAGTCCATATAAATAATGTAATATAGGTAGAAACAGGGCTTCCCTTGGTGTGTAAGTTGAGGGCTTCCAGCTCGCCCGTAATTCAAACCTGTACATTTTCATCAATATAGGAAACCCCCCCGGACAGAGGGTGAAAAGTGGACATGTCCGGGGAAAAGAGGACGTTTGGTCACCCTACTAAATAGGAATTACAGAGAGGTCCAATTGCTGATTAAATGTGAAAACGGCTTGCCATAGCCAAAGCTCACTCCCTGCGTGTCCTGCTTTCACTCAATTCCTCAACTTTCTGAAGCGCTGTTTGTTTTTCTTTACTCGTCGTTTACAGATTTGTCTCCATCAATACTTCAGGTCCCATCACGTTAATGTAACAATTGTCCCAGGCATTTTGCACACGTCACCTCCCTTCCTGCTTTCATAGCGATCGGACGTTTGTGTGTGCGGCCCTGCGCCGTCAGGCTGGTATGGCATAGAGGTTCGTGTTTGCCGTTTGTATCATCTTTGAATTTTACAGGGAAAACAAAATGCTCCCATACATGCGGCTTAAACGATGCCGGTGGTGGTTTTTTAAGCTCCTCTCCTCCTCCACTAGCCATGACCACCGCTGTGCTTTTCTCGTTTGGATTGAACAGGTGGCGCCTCGGTCTTCCACGTGACCGATCCGCGGACCCTCGTGCATGCAGTTGCACCCCTAAAGCCCATATTTAAACGAACTAACGCGAACTTAAGCATATAGAATTTAAATCAGAATAGGACACCTGATAGTCTGAAAAAATAATACCTCTGAGACCAAATTTAACACTTTTAATGGCCTTAAATTTGACTATTTTTTATTTATCACTTTTTAATACTTTTTAAAACCCCGCGCACACCCTGAAGATGAGATCAGGGTTTTTCCTGCATTCAAATTTGCGAGGCGGCCGCCCCCAGCTGGATGTAATTTTAACTGCAGTTGCAGCGTTGCGCCACTACAGCGGCGCACTGGAAAGCGCTAAAACAGCTGGAGAACAAGATCCAAAATAGCTTTTCCCTCTAGTTGGTTCTATCGACCTGATTGGACCTGATTCGACCGGAGGGTAGAGTGACCAGTTGTTCGGCTTTGAGCGGGACTCCCGCATTTTCATTACTTTTCACTCGTCCCGCAAATTGAGACTCTGTTCCGCATTACTGACAGTCTCCCGTTTTGAGTTTAAATCTTGCATAAACTGTGGAGAAAGCCGCGGCTGTCAAAACAGGAGGTGGGGCTTTAACGCAGGTCCGGAGCGCTCACGAACCAATCCGAAAAAAAGAAACGTCCGTGAGCACGGCAGGTGCAGGTGACATGAGCGAGCGTGGTGGAGAAGGTGCTGTTAGAATAAAGACTTGTGGCTGTTCAGAGACACTCTGACAGAGTCTTTGTGCTGTTTCTCAGGATCATTTCTCCGTGTCAGGAGGACGAGTCCGATATGAAACGTAGCTAAAGTTATTCAGAGCCACTGTAGAAGGACCAAAGAGCCTGAGCCTGTGGGAACTTAGAGGAACTGAAATAGTCTGGAAGCTTTTGCTGTTCACGTTGAATTCAAACAGACATGAAATATATGATGATAATAGTAATAATTTGATGTATATTTAACAGTGATGTTAGAGCTGAAAGGCAGAATAGAAGATTTTTTTGCTACTAATTTTTGTTAATTTCATTGAATAGGAATTTCATGTTGTCCCACATCCAGTAGTCTCTGTCCCACATCCAGTAGTCTCTGTCCCACATTCAGTAGTCTCTGTCCCACATCCAGTAGTCTCTGTCCCACATCCAGTAGTCTCTGTCCCACATCCAGTAGTCTCTGTCTCACATTCAGTAGTCTCTGTCCCACATTCAGTAGTCTCTGTCCCACATTCAGTAGTCTCTGTCCCACATCCAGTAGTCTCTGTCCCACATCCAGTAGTCTCTGTCCCACATTCAGTAGTGTCTGTCCCACATTCAGTAGTCTCTGTCCCACATCCAGTAGTCTCTGTCCCACATTCAGTAGTGTCTGTCCCACATTCAGTAGTCTCTGTCCCACATTCAGTAGTCTCTGTCCCACATNCAACTACCTCACCAACAGGCCACAGTACGTGAGGCTGCACAACTGTACGTCTGAGGTGGTTGTGTGCAGTACTGGAGCTCCGCAGGGNCATTCAGTAGTCTCTGTCCCACATTCAGTAGTCTCTGTCCCACATTCAGTAGTCTCTGTCCCACATTCAGTAGTCTCTGTCCCACATTCAGTAGTCTCTGTCCCACATTCAGTAGTGTCTGTCCCACATTCAGTAGTCTCTGTCCCACATTCAGTAGTCTCTGTCCCACATCCAGTAGTCTCTGTCCCACATCCAGTAGTCTCTGTCCCACATTCAGTAGTGTCTGTCCCACATTCAGTAGTGTCTGTCCCACATTCAGTAGTGTCTGTCCCACATTCAGTAGT
>SSNS01000493.1:175829-195286 GCA_006937985.1 Aphyosemion australe | reverse complement strand
CAGTAGTCTCTGTCCCACATTCAGTAGTCTCTGTCCCACATTCAGTAGTCTCTGTCCCACATTCAGTAGTCTCTGTCTCACATTCAGTAGTCTCTGTCCCACATTCAGTAGTCACTGTCTCACATTCAGTACTCTCTGTCTCACATTCAGTACTCTCTGTCTCACATTCAGTAGTCTCTGTCTCACATCCAGTAGTCTCTGTCCCACATTCAGTAGTCTCTGTCCCACATCCAGTAGTCTCTGTCCCACATTCAGTAGTCTCTGTCCCACATCCAGTAGTCTCTGTCCCACATTCAGTAGTCTCTGTCCCACATCCAGTAGTCTCTGTCCCACATCCAGTAGTCTCTGTCCCACATCCAGTAGTCTCTGTCTCACATCCAGTAGTCTCTGTCTCACATTCAGTAGTCTCTGTCCCACATTCAGTAGTGTCTGTCCCACATTCAGTAGTGTCTGTCCCACATCCAGTAGTCTCTGTCCCACATTCAGTAGTCTCTGTCCCACATCCAGTAGTCTCTGTCCCACATTCAGTAGTCTCTGTCTCACATTGAGTAGTCTCTGTCCATGTCAAACATTTTGCGAGTTTGAATCCGGTCACACACAGGGACACATAAGGATGCATCCCTAATTAGAACGCTTAACTAAAAAATATTCTGCCTTTAAAAAAGTGAGGCAGTTGAATGCACAGAGTATGCATGTGCTGGCGCATGGTACCACCTCTGCCTCAATTTGAGCCAGGAAAAACCCTGTGAGATTAATAAATAAAAACAAACATCAGCTGCTTTTGCCCCAGTGCATGATGGGAAACAGCTGACTGACACAAACAAACTCACGGTTCTCCTAAAGATCCTCCTCTGTCTCGCCACTTTGTGTTTTAATGCACTCAGATAGATGTAGTTCAGGTCTGAAACAACAGGAAGTAGCTTCTTTTCAAATTAAAAGAATCAGGTAGAGTTGAAGCGGTTTGGAGATGTCTGCTCGCTTCTTCCTGTGTCACCTGTAAACGTGGGTCCGTTCTTTAGCCGTTGGAGCAGCAGATCGACTGAAACACAGAGACATGAGAAACTGTGAGACCGTCCAGAACCCGTACAGAACCAGCAGCAGCAGCAGACTCACAGGTCTCTCTGAGCCAACTCCAGAAGTCCTGAAGAACCAGCGCTGGTTTCCGTTTCCTCTTCCCTCCATCGTCCAGGCCATCAGGAACTCTGTAGTACTTTCCTGGAGGGAACACGGCTTTGTTAGCACCGCCTACAGCCCCGCCCCCCAGCCCAGGTGTCTGGGGGCCCACCTGCTTGGACCGGTCTCTGTTCACCCAGAGCGGCATACGGGTCGTGAAACACCCAGATGTCCTCCTGAAACACAAATATTCACCTGATGAAAAAACGGATCTGATGGTTTCATATAGAAACAGTTGAACAGAAATAAAATACAAAAACGGATCACTGTGCTTTATTTTTTAACCGATAAGTCAGATGAAGACAAAAAAATTACAATTTTATTCTAAAATTTTGCTCCATTCATTTTTGAAAGATTAAAAGCTTTGCAGAAATTGTTTAACAGTTAATTAAATAAGAATGAAATCAACTGTTTATGTTTGAACTCCAAAATAAAAATAATAGCTGATGAAAAATAACAAATGAGGTAAAATAATAAAGCAACGTATGGAGCACTGAGACTAAAAGAAAGTTGAGAAGAACTCTGCAGCCGACCTCATCCTGCTGCGTCCCTTGGTCAGGTTCCACCTGTCGTCTCTCCCGGATCATCGGACCAGCGCCCGGCGCCTGGAACAGAATGGAATCAGGAGGTTGGCGTCTGGAACAGATATAAACTGAATGGGAGGAGACGGCGGAAATAGGACCTGTTGTCGCTCAACATGCTCCTCAGCATTCTGATCCAGCTCCATGTGGTCATCTAAGGGAAGGAAGTTCTCTATAGAATCAGCAGCAACACCATCTGCAGCATACAGAGGGATGAAAAACAACCATCGCACACTGAGCTCTGGAGATGCTCTGAGATCTCCCAGCACAGCAGAACCAACCACTTCTGCGACACCAAGGACCTCAGACTACGAGGTGAACCCACATATCAACAGCAGTGACACCCAACAGCGGTTTGAGGCTCCGAAGCACACACACCCTAACCCCAAACCCGAACCCACACTAGAGCAGCTGAGTCAACCAAAGAACAGCTGCTGGACCAGACAACACCCCACAGAGAGCACCAGTGCTGATGTTCTCAGACCAGGCTCACGATAACCGGATGTTTCCATATCTGACCGGTTATTTTGACAGATTGAAATTCACACCCTGACTCATGCAGATGTTTAAATGTTACACACAGAGAACGTCGCTGAGGTAACAGAATCAATTCTGATCAGAGCATCTAATCATCATCTCACACGTTCTCCCGCCGGCGTCCCGTCAGCTAGTAATAATCTCACTTCAAAGGGCACGATGAAATAAACATGCAGGAAGCCTTTTTGACCCTTTAGCAACCCCTATATGTAAATCTTTCATTCAGTAGATAGACATGGATAACATCTCAATCCTTCCCTGCAAACAGTCAGTGTCGCATGGACGTGCAGGTCTTGTCTACATTGAGACTGTCGGTCCAGACCACGTCTGTAGGACGTCCTAACTACACTGCTCACAAAAATTAAAGGAACACTTTTTTTTATTGGGCCTGGCATGAAATCAATGAAACCTGTCTGATAATTTTCTGGTTGATGAAGCAGCTGAGGGCATTGTTAATCACTTTCAGCTGTATTGGTGTTCATGGACTTAACGACAGGTGCACTAAAGTGGCAACAATTACAAAACCCTCAAAACAGGACTGGTTTAACATGTGGAGGTCATTTCAAGTTTCTCCCTCTTGATCTTTTTTGGCTGGTTTTCCACTCGTGCTAGTTTTGGCTTGAGTAATTATCTCTACTGGCAGCATGAGGCGATTCCTTAACCCTACAGAAGTTGCACAGGTTGTCCAACTTCTCCAGGATGGCACATCCACACGTGCTGCAGCAAGAAGGTTTAATGTGTCTCCCAGCACAATCTCCAGAACATGGAGGAGATTTCAGGAGACTGGCGGTTATTCTCGGAGAGCTGGACAGGGCCGTAGAAGGTCCACAACCCATCAGCAGGACCGATACCTGCTCCTTTGTGCAAGGCGGAACAGGCTGAGCACTGCTCGTGCCCTACAGAATGACCTCCAGAGGGCCACTGGTGTGAATGTCTCTACCCAAACAATCAGGAACAGACTTCATGAAGATGGCCTGAGGGCCCGACGTCCTGTAGTGGGCCCTGTGCTCACTGCCCAGCACCGTAGAGCTCCACTGGCATTTGCTCAAGAACACCAGAATTGGCAAGTCCGCCACTGGCGCCCTGTACTTTTTACAGACGAGAGCAGGTTCACCCTGAGCACCTGTGATAGACGTGAAAGAGTCTGGAGAAGACAAGGAGAACGTTATGCTGCCTGCAACGTCGTTCAACATGACAGGTTTGGTGGTGGGTCAGTGATGGTCTGGGGAGGCATATCCATGGAGGGACGCACAGACCTCTACTGCCTAGGAAATGGTGCTCTGACTGCCATAAGGTATCCAGATGAAATCCTTGAACCCTTTGTCAGACCCTACGCTGATGCAGTAGGTCCTGGTTTTCTCCTAATGCACGACAATGCCCGGCCTCATGTGGCAAGAGTATGCAGGCAGTACCTGGAGGATGAAGGAATTGAAACAATTGAATGGCCTTCACGATCCCCTGACTTAAACCCAATAGAACATCTGTGGGACATTATGTTTGGGTCCATTAGGCGGCGCCAGGTTGCTCCTCAGACTGTACAAGAGCTCAGGGATGCCCTCACACAGATCTGGGAGGAAATGCCACCAGACACCATCCGTTGTCTCATTAGGAGCATGCCCCGACGTTGTCAAGCATGCACACAAGCTCGTGGGGGCCACACAAGATACTGAAAAGCACTTTGAGTTGCAGAAATGAAGTTTTTGAAATAATGGACTAGCCTGCCACATCTTCATTTCACTATGATTTTAGGGTGTCTACATAATTGAGCCCTCTGTAGGCTGAACACTTTTATTTCCATTAAAAGACTTGGCATCCTTTTGTTCCTAAGACATTGCCCTGTCGTTATTTGTATAGATATCCAACTTCTTATTGAGATCTGATGTATCTAATGTGTTTCTTTAAAGTGTTCCTTTCATTTTTGTGAGCAGTGTAGGTCTTTGCACAGTGGGTTATTATAATCCAGCTAACCAGACTAGTTAACTATTAAAACATCTGTATTAGTGATGCGCGGGTTGTCTTCCAACCTGCGGGTACTGCGGGTTACCCGCGGGTCGGGTTGGGTGGGGTCAATAAATTATTAATTCAGTGTGGGGCGGGTTCTTCAAATATATATATTATATAGATATGCACACTGAAGATAAAGACATTATTCAATGCTTAATTTTGTAAAACATAATATTTAAGACAGTTTTTTAAACACGGTCATGTTTTAAAACGTTATAACCTTTGACCCTATGATAGGCACGTAGAACGCGGCAGCAAAGTGCGCTCCAAGTAGGTGGCAGGCAGCCACATCAACAAAACGATAGAGGAAGATATTTTGGATAAAATTCGTTTGGGAGTTTACATTCTTAAAAGAAAGGAGGGACAAACTAATTGCGTGTTTGGGAAAGATTCAGCGAGGTAAGAAGCTCAATATTATAACCTGTTTTTAATGAGGCGAGGCGGGTTGTAAAACTAGACAAAGTGATGCAAAGTGATCACTAATCTGTATGCCCCCCCTCATTTCCAATCTTATCCTCATCTTTGTTCAAAAATGTGTGCTCTCTGTAATTATTGCTTCCCTGGTTTCTGGTCAGCCACCCGATCTTGGAAAAGGTTGTGGATAAACTCTCAGCTACTCTTGATGAATATAACATCTACGATAGTTTCCAGTCAGGTTTCCGTAGAGCTCATTCTACTGAAACAGCTCTTCTCAGGATCTCTAATAACCTTCTGACTCACAGTGATGCAGGGGACTGTTCTGTTCTGGTTCTGCTGGACCCGACTGCAGCCTTTGACTCTGTTGACCATCACCTGCTGCTGGATAGGCTGAGAGACTGGGTATGCCTATCAGGAACTGCTCTGGAGTGGTTCTCCTCTTATCTGCCAGAGCATTCCTTCTCTGTGGCCATCTGCATGTTCCAGTCTTCCACCAGCTCCCTCACCCATGGTGTCCCACAAGGTTCCGTGCTGAGCCCTTTACTTTTCTTCCTCCATTTGATTTCTCTTTAGTACATCCTGAGCTCTTTTAAAGGATTATCCTTCCATCTTTACGCAGATGACACCCAACTGTACATCTCCTTCCAGCACAATCAGATGTCTAAGCTGCAAATATTTTATCCATCCATCCATCCATTTTCTCCCGCTTATCCGGAGTCGGGTCGCGGGGGCAGCAGCTTAAGGAGGGAAGCCCAGACCTCCCTCGCCCCAGCCACTTGGGCCAGCTCCTCCGGGGGAATCCCAAGGCGTTCCCAGGCCAGCTGAGAGACATAATCTCTCCAGCGTGTCCTGGGTCTTCCTTTGGGTCTCCTCCCGGTTGGACGTGGACAGGACGAAAACCACATTGCTCCTCCTGAATCCGAGGTTCGTCTATCCGACGGACCCTCCTCTCCAGAACCCCTGAATAGACCTTACCAGGGAGGCTCAGGAGTGTGATCCCCCTGTAGTTGGAACACACCCTGCGGTCCCCCTTTTTAAATAGGGGGACCACCACCCCAGTCTGCCAGTCCAGTGGAACTGCCCCCGATGTCCACGCGATATTGCAGAGCCGCGTCAACCAACACAGCCCCACAGCATCCAGAGCCTTAAGGAAATCCGGGCGGATCTCATCCACCCCCGGAGCCTTGCCACCGAGGAGTTTTTTGACCACCTCAGTGACCTCAGCGGGTTCGGGGATTGCCGCCACGACAGGCACCGGCCACCCTGCGGCCACACCTACGGTCAGCCGCCTCGACAATGGAGTCACGAAACATGGTCCATTCGTACTCAATGTCCCCCGCTTCCCCCGGGACGTGTTCGAAGTTCTGTCGGAGGTGGGAATTGAAGCTCCTTCTGACGGGAGACTCTGCCAGACGTTCCCAGCAGACCCTCACAACACGCTTGGGTCTGCCAGGTCTGACCGGCATCCTCCCCCACCATCGAAGCCAACTTACCACCAGGTAGTGGTCAGTTGACAGCTCCGCCCCTCTCTTTACGCGAGTGTCCAAGACATGCGGCCGAAGATCAGATGAAACGACAACAAAATCGATCATCGACCTGCGGCCTAAGGTGTCCATGACGAGCACAGAAGTCCAATAACCAGGTCTCAATGTCGTTGCCCACGTGAGCATTGAAGTCCCCCAGCAGAACGAGGGAGTCACCCGAAGGAGCGCTTTCCAGCACCCCTCCAGGGACTCCAAAAAGGGTGGGTAGTCTGAGCTGCAGTTTGGTGCATAAGCACAAACCACAGTCAGGACCCGTCCCCCCACCCGAAGACGGAGGGAGGCTACCCTCTCGCACACCGGGGTAAACCCCAACGTACAGGCACCAAGATGGGGGGCAAGAAGTATGCCCACCCCTGCTCGGCGCCTCTCAGTGGGAGCAACTCCAGAGTGGTAGAGAGTCCAACCCCTCTCGAGGAAACTGGTTCCAGAGCCAGAGCCATGCGTTGAGGTGAGTCCAACTATATCTAGTCGGAACCTCTCAACCTCACACACCAACTCCGGCTCTTTCCCCACCAGAGAGGTGACATTCCACGTACCAAGGCGCTCGCCAGCGTGCCCCAACTCCAGGCCTGGCTCCAGAGGGGTGCCCTGGTGACCCGCGTCCGGGCGAGGGAACACTGATTCCATTTATTGTACTCGTCATAAGGGGTCTTTTGTTTATTCATAAAAAATTTGTTATAAAATTTGTAGAAAATTCTCAGATCACCATTGGTACATTTCCTGTTATTTCAGCTGTTAACTTTATTTTCTCTCTAAGTGTTTTTCTCCCCAGAAGAAGCTACACTGGCGTTCTGCTGAGCTGTGGTGGCCTCATGGAGGGGGCCATCGGCTGGCACACTGCTGCCAACCACCTAACATTCTCCCTCTCCTGATATTACATCTTACTTTCTTTAACATAGAATGTGCTACTATTAGTTCACCTATTGAATTAATTATAGATTCACTCAGATAAAGACAATAAAGTTTCTCTTACTCTTACTAAATAGAACTTCTACTAAGAAATCACAGTGTAGCCATAGAAACACTACTTGATATATGTGGTGTGTGTGTGTGTGTGGGTGTGGGGTGTGCCTGTGCCTGCTCTGTCTTCTCAACCCCCAGTGAGCCGTAGCGGATGGCTGCTCATACTGAGCCAGGATCCTCTGGAGGTTTCTTCCTGTTAAAAGGGAGTTTTCCTTCCCACTGTCGCTACATGCTTGCTTAGTATGAGGATTGTACCAACACAATGACACTAGTCAGTGTCTTGATGCAATCTGCTGGGTCCCTTATATAGGAAACTTTTTTACTGATTGGCTTAATGAACTGAACTGTATTGAAATGTTTACTTTGTGAAGTGCCTTGAGACGACTCTTGTCGTGATTTGGCGCTATATAAATAAACTGAATTGAATTGAATGTGGAATGTTATATATGTTTTACATTTACTCTACACCCAAAGAACTCTTTACCAAATTTTGTTTTTTTACTTTTATACCAATACAGAAATTTTTTTAAAAGTCATTAAAAATCTAAGCTTTGTTACAAAAAAATCTCAGAATATTCCTACATCACAACATATTTAACATATTTAAATCTAAATTTCTGGTATGTTAGTTTGTTTTTATAGGGTATAAACGCCACATTACAACACTAAGCTAACTGCTAACAACATTAGCACTTTGAAAGCTATTTGCGGTACGGACACATGAAAACAGAATCAAACTGTCATCTGTCATTTTTATGGCTGTGTTCAATAAAATGCTATAAAAACATTTAGTAAACCCTTACCTGCTAGAAAGTGATCACTGCAAACTTTAGCGTTGTCCATTTCAGCTCCTAATGTTTTAGCTGGAGATTATGATACACTTCAGCCGTCTTCTTTCAGTAAGTTTTTTTTTAAATACGTCTTTTGTGGCGCACTACTTTCGGGACCCCAAAAAAACGTTGGTCTTTGTCCCGATTAGAGCAATTGTAACAACCATAAACAACACAGAATTTGAGCATTTTAATGCCAAATCAACAGAGTAAACAGGGATCTGTGCAGAGCCAGCTCCTGCTTGACCCGTGTCTGTATTTGTTTACGTGGACTTCAATAGGAGAGGCGGGGAAGAGGCGGGGACACTACGTCATGTGAAGCCCAGCAATACGATTATTCCCCAACTTCCTGACAGAGAGACCAGTGCTGGCAGCCCCCAGGGCTGACTGCTCAGCCCCCTGCTATTTACGCTACCACTGCACGTCACAGTTAGCCTGGCAAACCATCCTATATATGTGTATATATAGTCTGGCCACGAACCATTGACGGCTCTCAGTCGTGAGGCGGGATCTACGGTTGTCTTTCAAAATGTCAGCACGCAATTGGATAGCGCTAGGACCAATCAGAGTGACGAACAACATGACGTAATCACGGCGACGGAAAAGCGGGAGGCTTTAATAGCGTCTAACATCAATGATTTCTGTCGTTTTTGTATGAAAAACACGCGAATATCAGGTGTACTGGGACATTGCATTACTTTGTTTGATAAAAATAAGAAGCCGCTAAGTATATCAGACACTTACGCACGTTGGAGTCTAAATAATCCAATGTTGATGACAAAGCCGTTTCAAACCAACGTGTTTTCCGAGTTGCCGCCATGTTGCTTGGGTTCGCGGCCGCAGCGCTGACGTCATCGGCTACTCCCGCTCTGTGATTGGCCCATGATATAGAGCGCTGTGATTGGCCCAACCAAAACTATAGCGAGTTGTGATTGGATAGACACAGCAGAGGTTTGGGCTGCGAGGGTTCCAATGAAGCGTGCCTAGACCAAACTCTGCAAAGCAAGAATTGGTCTAGTTCACTAGGCTACGTCACAGTCACATTACAACCTCATTAAGTTTGCAGATGACACAACTGTCTGTGAGGAACAGTTAAAGTTCAGATTAATCATCAATTCAAAACGTTTAATGGGATGTTTGAGTGAAATCGTCTGCTGGTCCCTAACCCTGGTCTAGCATTTCCTCTTGGCTGGATTTCATCAGAACTTGTTTTTATTTTACTTTTAAATGTAATTGAGTCAAATCACTTATAATAAAAACATTTGTCTCGTGTAGAAGAAAAAGCTCCAGAATCAGAACCTGCTGTGTTAAAACCTCATCTTCATTCAAAGCCTTCAGCTCCTGATGTTTGTGATACAAACATGCTGAGAATCACAGTTACAGTCCAGACCGGTACCACCAGAGAGAAACGGACCTGCCTGGTGCTGAACCACAGAGTCTGCAGGATGTTGGTCCAAAATGAACCCAGTAGCTGCAGCCGATCTGAGCAGCATCTCTTTCTCCTCTCCTGGGATGAACAGGTTGATCCTGAAGTCCTTCTGGCTGAAAACCATCTCACCTTCCACACTGAGACACAATGAGAAGGGGGGGGGGAGTGAGAGAGATAGACTTTTTATTTTTCTTCTCCCAAGTCAAAGACACGGGTCAGACATCAACCCTTCGAACACATGGACCCCTGACCTTTACAAAACCGTAGCAAGAAAAGAAAAGACCTGTTAAAACCATACAAGTTTAAAAGTTGATCCTGAGTTAACCATCTCCATCTACTGTACAACAAGAGAGAGCGAGAGACAGAGAGAGAAAGAGAGGGGGGAGACAGAGAGAGAGGGGAGAGGTTGGTTTATCATGCCTCTCTGAGGTTTATTACTAACTGTAGACCACTGACCCATCATTGTGAATTGTATTCTCGAGTGGGATGGCCTTCTTTGTCCACCAGGAGGTTGGCACATTGGTACACTTTCATTTATAAGGCCATGCTTGGATTACTACCCAACTACATCTGTAACTTAATCTCACGGAGAAGTGTAACTTCTCACAGTCTGCGTGCAAACGATCAGTTGTTACTCTGTGTTCCGTTTGCTCGCACTGAACTGGGTAAAAGGGCTTTTGTTCACTCTGCTCCTTCTGCATGGAACAGGCTGCAGGAAAACTGGAAACTAACCGAGCTCATCTCCTTGAATACATTTAAAACCAGACTGAGAGTCCTTGAGACAGATTCCCTGTGTTGTAACTGCCTTCTGTAATTCTGTACATAACATGTCTGTGTAACTGAAAAAAATAGTAATTTGTTGTAACTGTAACTTTTGCTGCCTCTTGGCCAGGACTCCCTTGAAAATGAGGTTTTTAATCTCAATGGGACCTTCCTGGTTAAATAAAGAATAAATAAGGAGAATGACTGGGCTGGTTAAAAACTGTTTTTTCATCATCATCATCTTTATTTATAAAGCACTTTCCAACAGCCAGAAGGCGAACCAAAGTGCTGTACACACACAAAATAATTTAAAACATCATTGACCCAACCAAGGGCCCACAAAAATGACAAATAAAAGCAGGAGATAAAACCAAAGATGTTGGTGAAAAACAGATTAACAATGTGTTAGGGATTTTGTCAATTACCCTAACCGGAACTGGGGAAATAAGGGAGATTACATATAAATCTCAGCACCATCAGACGACTTCCAGCCATCATGGAACCACTCTGCTTACAATCTTTGATCGTTTTTATCCCAAATATGATGGAAGCCGACACAATTTGATGACCTTCAGAGAAATCGACCTCTATCATTAGTCAAATAGATATTTCTAATCAAAGACTGCGATTAACCTTCTGTCATAGACCAAATATGTATTTTATCAATCTAATTTTCAAATTAATTCCTTAAAACCCGGACACTGTGACTCTTTAGATCAACTTTTTGAATTATCTGTGTCTTTGTCGTTCAAATTTAGGATTAGAACTACCGGTCTCCTGCAGTATTTTATATTACTTTATAATTACAAATTATATTTATATTATACATTACGTTAACCATTTAACTGTTCAAAGTCTAACTAATTTCCAAAACTCCTTTATGCTGCTATTTAGGATGTGTGATTGAATTGTCATCCAATTTTGCTCATCTCCAGGGTCATCTAATTTCTTTGTGCTAAAAAATGTTACATATATATTCATGTAACTATCCATTACTATTCATTAATTCTTCGCTGTTTATTTATCTATTTAGTCCTTTATAGTTCAATTTGATTCCATTTGAACCAGCAGTGAACAAACCAGCACAACAAAGCTCATTTCATAACGTGAAACACATAAATGATGTCTTACCGTTGACGACTTGTGTTATAATCCGTGTTATGGGAGACAAAACTCCGATCGGTTTGTGTATTCCATCTTCACAACAGCCTGGCTGTTGGCTTGCTTTGTCCCAACTCAACAACAAGCGAGGGCGCCATTACGCACGAGGCGAGGCCCGGGCTCGTAAATACACGGTTGGATCCCGTAGGTCACTGCCAGGTCGGGTTCAGTTATAACTTTTGTTGTTTTGGAGCGAGACGCTGAAGCTGCTTCCTTCCACCAATCAGCGCGCTCCTCAGTCCCGCGCATCTGAGACAGCCGAAATATCGCGTGTGATCTCGCGAGAAAATATGCCCTTCACAATAAAGGATTAAAAAAGCACATTTTTAATTTATTTTTCCAATACAATTTATTTTAATGGTCTAAAAGACTAGAATAGGACGTAGATAACCACGGTATTATAGGTGATGACACCTTTAACAAGTTTCTTATCTGTGAGCTTCCTGAAAAAGTCATGATTTTGAGCAGATAAATGAAAGAAATGACGATGATGATGGTTTTTAACAGGTTTTATCTGAACACGTTTAAGACGAATGTTTTAAAGTCAGTGTGTCAGGATTATTCTCTCTGCTCCCTGGTTTCTGATAACGGGTCACGTTCCTGCTTTGATAGGCTCATGATAACTCACAACACTGCAACTCTATGGAAAAACATTCTTACATTTAAGTAGGTGGACTTTGCCAGAAATGGGGGGGGGTCCAGCCAGGGTATTAGCCAGGAATTGGGGAAGTGAGTGTCCTACAAGAAGGAGTGGCCGCCCCCCTTGCAGTTGGGGGGGGGGGGGGGGGTCTTCAGCTTTTCATAGTGTTTTGCAATTGTGCCACAGTACTTCGAAAAAGTATAGAAACCATTTAAGGAACATTTCTTGTTCAAAACTGATCTAAAAATACACAAAAATATGATAGACAGACAGACAGATAGATAAAACAGCAGTGTTAAAGTTTGTTAATCTAAAATATAAAAACTATGTGAAGAAGTTCAGGGGCGGAGTGCACCAGCTGGGCGTAATTTAAGCCAGTCTTAACCCTTACGTCTGACTTGGTCTAATCTCCTGCCCTTACGTCTGACTTAACTGAGTGCACCAACACAAACTAGGACCAGTCGTAGCTGCGCCTGGGCGTATCGTGCGCGTTCACGAGAATACAAGCGTTGCTGTGCTCGTTGCCTAGTAACGTATCGGCCCAAGCAAAGCTGAAAGCTGGAGGCAACTTTCTATTAAATTTAATGACACAAAAACGAAAAAACAAAACAAAAAATGCTGTTTGGAAGATGATCACTGCTGCATCAATAACGAGTGATGGCTGAGTGCGTACAGTTGAGAAAAAATAAATAAAAAATCTCCTGTCAAGCGCAAAAAAACACCAGTCTGCTCTTAAAAATCCCCAGACTGGCAGGATCCTCTTCCATACAGCTCTGTGATTATAGATATATTTGAAGTGCGTTCACCTGCTTTCATCGACCTTTATGGCGTTGTTCAGCGCCTGACGCGCTACCCGATGAGATCCGGGAGGATGAGCGCTGCGCTGAGCTCACATCCTCAGCACGAGAACGCTGCATCCAGGAAAATGATCGGAATGGCTCATATGGATTATTATTATTATTATTATAGACCGTACACAACTCTCTAATAATATAGTGCTTAAACACAGGAATAAACAAATTCATCGTCTGCGCTGCAGCCCCAGCGAGTCTCCTCTGTGCGTTCCGTCTGTTGCTTATTTACACGCTCATAAAACAACTCTAGGCCTAGATCTTCCCACTTACGCCTGCTCCACACCAGGCGTAAAAGTTAAGCCTGGGCGCAGCGGCTGAAGGGCTTACGCCTGAGTGGTGCACTCGTCTTAACGAGTTGGGCGTAACTTTCAAATCTACGTCGGACTTACGGTTACGCCCGGGCTTACGCCCAGCTGGTGCACTCCGCCCCTGGAGTGTTAGATGATTTTCTGGTTTTAACAAGTTCTTCCTATAAAATCTTCCTCAAGAAAAGAAAACTTGTTTTGAACAAGGGCCAGTTCCCTCTGTAAAGTCAGATGAATGAGTAGAAAATAATAAATAAAATGTAGTGGATAAAAAGTCTCATTCATTAAAGGACGAGTCTTAGTTGCACTTTAATATTAAGCCAAACCTAATATTTGAATACAGTATACTTTTTTAATTTTCAGTTTCTCTCCAATCATTTCATAGATGTTTTTTTAAGATCTATGCACCACAGAGCATTTGTGCTTAGGGCACCCAAATGGCTAGTACCGGCCCTGCTCACACCTTCGGGACGCCGCAGCAGCATGGGTTTCCGATTCAATTTTTGTTTAAAATGCGGATTAAAAACTGCACACTAGTTTTTATTTGTTTTATTTATCAACAGCCCAAATAAAACTGGAGTTGTACAAAAATAATTAAACTAAGAATGGGTTCAGAAGCCTTTTGTTGCTGAGGAGAGGATGGCTGCGCGATCTGACAGCAGGTGACGTATGCTTTTTGGGGGGTGCGCTCATGACGTAGCGTGTCCTCTTGGAGCGAGACGTTGTGCAGTGGCTCACTGAAATCTTGCGCCGTTCAGTGTGCCACCTTTCTGCAGTTCTCACAGTGTGACATGAGCAGTCGTGTCAGAAGGCCGAAAAACGCACAGTGTTCCCGGCCGCATCTCCATCACTGCTGCAAAGGCAAACGGGGATTCCATGCTGGGGGAACCCCAGCAATTAAACTGCACATTTCCAGTAGTACAGACAGACTTGAACATGTTTGTCGAATTATTTGTGCAATAATCAGTTTTTATTTTATTTCCACAAAATGCTAATTTTAGATTAGATATTACAGAAAACGAGGACAGCTTGCCATCAAATATTAAAGCCATCCCTCGTTTTCTAGGCCGTCATTTTTGATGCCAGGCCGTCCTAATGACGGCGGGACGGCTCGCTGGCTAACACTATGGTTCCAGCATTAATAAATTAAACAGATCATTGTTTATTTCTATTTAAATATTGTGTAGAACAGACTGTTCACTGCCATTCTGTTAAAGAAAGAAAATCTCAATTTTCTTTAGTGAAATTCTACTGAATGATGCTCTGATCTGCATCAATAAATTATATACAGTATAGTGATTATCCTAACCCATGATACCAGACTGGGGATGTTATTGCTTTACTGGACAAAATCTGGAGCAGCTGAGATCTCCTTTCACTCCAAAATAAATAATGTTGGTATGAAACTCACTCCAGTATCTCCGAGTACACGTCTGACATATAAACTCATCTGACCAATACTCCGTTATATTTTTTTGTAAAACTTAAAACAAATATCTTTGTCGACTAAAACTAAAAAGCATTTTGTCCAAAAGACTAAGATTAAAACTAAAATGCCTGTCCAAAACAACAGGAGAGGTTTTTAACCTGGAACAGTGTGGGCGGGGCCAAAAACTCCTGGCTGAACCTGTGTTTCTCAGAAGGAACAGAAGTGTTTAAGGGGGTTCTGCTGGACATGTACTGTATCAGGATATCACAGGAGTCATAAAGGCTGGTGAGTAACGACTAAAGATACTGACCTGATGAGAGGCAGTTTGGCCTTGTCCTGGGTGTCAGGAGGAATCAGTGACTCAGGAGCCAGAGGAACCAAAAAGGCCATCTGAAACCCAAATCGCAGTCAGGCGCCTCCAGAGGAACCCGTCTCAGGCGCCTCCAGAGGAACCCGTCTCAGGCGCCTCCAGAGGAACCCTCTCAGGCGCCTCCAGAGGAACCCGTCTCAGGCGCCTCCAGAGGAACCCGTCCCAGGCGCCTCCAGAGGAACCCGTCTCAGGCGCCTCCAGAGGAACCCTCTCAGGCGCCTCCAGAGGAACCCTCTCAGGCGCCTCCAGAGGAAACGTCTCAGGCGCCTCCAGAGGAACCCTCTCAGGCGCCTCCAGAGGAACCCTCTCAGGCGCCTCCAGAGGAACCCTCTCAGGCGCCTCCAGAGGAACCCGTCTCAGGCGCCTCCAGAGGAACCCTCTCAGGCGCCTCCAGAGGAACCCTCTCAGGCGCCTCCAGAGGAACCCTCTCAGGCGCCTCCAGAGGAACCCTCTCAGGCGCCTCCAGAGGAACCCTCTCAGGCGCCTCCAGAGGAACCCTCTCAGGCGCCTCCAGAGGAAACGTCTCAGGCGCCTCCAGAGGAACTGTCTCAGGCAATCTGAGAGGACACAAACTCACTGTGTTGGAACCAGACTTCTGGGAGTTTTCTGATGTCAGGTCCACATGAGCAAACTGAAGCAGACAAAGAAACAAATCACCCAGAATTTACCATGACAGCTGCTACAAGGTGAGAAACAATGATCAGGTGGAACCTTCTGCAGCTCCCACCTCAGACATGTTATCATCTTCATGAGTGCTCTGTGTTCCTCCTCCATCTCCCTCCTGAGCCACTGCTTCTCTGCTCCGTCTGGAAACACAACAGAACCAGAACCACAGGATCACATCTCTGCTGCCTCGACCCGGCTGGAGTGTGAAGATGAAACTCACTTCTTGTTCCTGTCATTAATGAAGTCCAGCGTTTGGTAGACCAGACTGTAGAGCAGCTCCACCTGAAAAGAAAGACTGGATCAAGAACACCTCCTTCTGGTGATCACATAACACCTGAACCAGCAAACACCACCTACCTTCTTGCTGTAGATGCAGGTAGAACCCTGAACCAGCAGTGCAGCCTCCGCAAAGTTTAGTCTAGTTTCCCCTCCATCAAACGTGATGCACATCTCATCCAGCTGGAGATCAAACAGCCGAGTTATTCTGTCACTGGTTACCAGTTAAGCTGGCTCCATCTCCTTGTAACAGCACTCTGGTCTAAAGAAAGGGAACCAACTTTACCTCCTCCAGGTAGTCGTTCAGCTCTGACGCCACATCGATCTCCCAGTTCTTGGTGAGCTCTCTGATTGGCTGCAGCAGGTGAGCAAACTTGCTCTCTGTGGGCTGCATGAGGACTCCTTCTGAGGACAGAAGTCAGCATCAGCATCCTCCATAACATAAACCCAGCAGTGTCCATTTATTTGGTCTGTAATTAGATGCTTTAATTATTTAGCGTTCCAAGCCCAAAGGACAGGGAACTCTGTTTTTGTGCAGATTATTTACAGGGTTCCTCAAGTTAAATTCAAGCCTTTTAAAGATCATTTATCTAAAACCTTAATACCTACTGCACGGCCCTACCCACGAAGGAAAACAAAATTCTTGAACTTGTGTTCATTTATTTCTGATGGTAAACACGGCTATTGTTTTGGTATGCAGAAGAACACTGCATTCCAGAGTTTCAAGAGCTCCCACAGGCAATCCAGTGTCAGTGGTACAAATTGACAGAATGTTGAAGGGCATCATCCAGAAGCAACCTGAAGAGGAAATGATGTATCTGAGCTGTAAAGCTCACTATTTTAATTGACAAAAAAAGTCAAAAATGATTCACACAGCCTCAATTTCTGCAGGTTGGGAGATATTGAGGACGTTATCTAAGACACTTAAAAGAACATGTGGCTTATTGCAGGCAGACTGAATAATTGCCAACCAACGTGGCGGACCCACGTGATTATGTGACGTAGGTGCAAATGGTCAATATCGAGGCTGGAAAAATAATCAAATTCATTTTCATCTATCGTCCGATTAACTGATTTATTGATTATCGTCCCAGCCCTATGGGGGAGTGCTTGTTGTGGAGCAAGATGCTGTTTTTCTTTGTTTATGTCTGTTTATTTCCAAGATGTCCATCATTAGACAGCATATAGATCTGGTTAGCTGTAATTCTTAATCTCAGCCTGATGAATCTGCTGCTTATTTTACTTTACACATCATGACATGAAGCCTGCAGCTTTCTAAAAGACTCGCTTCTCTTTCTAGAACATCCAACACATCTGGGAGCTCCAAGTTGACGTCTTCTTTGGTGGTTCTGATGTCAGAGAGAGGGATCCTCATGTCCCGAAGAAGTCTGGAGCTCACTGAAGCAGACGTTCTTTTATGGGGTCTCATGCATTTGAGTGTAAAACGTGTCGATCCCCGACTGAGAATGTTTATGCAGATTAAACCTGTTGCACAGTTTATTGTTATTGTGACCAATGGCTTTTAATAATTAAATATATGAAAACTCACTTATTTTGTCATCTAATAAGGTTTTAACCAGAAGCAGTTTTATTTCAACTAGAAAATTCCTGAAGAAATTTTAAAAGGGGCCTGCCCCGTGGCGCAAGGTGGTGGCCGTGTGTCATAGACCAGTGTGCACCACCACATCATCAGCATCGCAACCCCTCCTCAACTTGTCCTATGAGCTTGCTAATAAACTGTGCGTGTCACAAGTAGGTGGTGTAATGAGTGATCTTCTAAAGCGCGACCGGGGGAGCACGACCACCGCCGCGCCACACACACCTCGACCACCGCGACCAGGGACGCTGCGAGCCGACGCTTCATCCACGCCTCGCCCAGACCCAGCATGTCCTCCGAGCCTACAAATAAACTGCACGAGCACAGCTGCGCCTCATAACCTGGACCCCTGCAACCAGGGATGCTGCGAGCCGACGCTTCATCCACGCCTCACCCAGACCCACCATCTCCTCCGAGCCTACAAATAAACTCTGCACGTCACCTCGACCGTTGGGACTACAGACATTGCGAGCCGTCATTTCATCCGCACCCCACACCAACCCAGCATGTACTCCGTGCCAAAAAAACAAACTCTGCACGTCAACATTAGGGGATACAATATTCGATTTGGTAAAAAAACTCAACTTCAAAAGATATTCAGTTACCACTTACAAGGTCACAACCAGCAAGTTTGGCCTGTTTGGTGCAGTCAAATGATGACACAAGTGAAGTTTTGTACAGTTGTGATGTTGTTTTTCGAAGTTATTAAAGTTTGAAGTTATCTAGGGGGCGCTGTGGGCGATAACATAAAAATCCCATTGAGGTCATCCTAGGTTGACAATGATGGTTTTGTGTTAGTTTGGCATCAATCAGATGTTGCATGTGTTATCTAGAGGCAAAGGGCTGAAAGGGAGCGGAGCTAAATTGATTTGAACCAATGAGCAAGTACATTTGTTGAGTGCAGTGGTGTGATGACTCCCACCAAGTTTGGTACAGTTTAGAGCTTTTTTGTCGAAGTTAATGAAGTTTTATTGTATCTAGGGGGCGCTGTCCCAAATTGCGTTAAAAATCCCATTGAGCAATTTGTAGGTTGACAACAATCATTTGTGTGCAGTTTGGTGTGAATTGCACCATGCATGTGTTGCTCAGGGTCAAAAATCTCTGAGGGGGCGGGGCTAAAGTGAAATCAACCAATGACCACAGGAATGTGTTGGGCACTTTTGTGTGATGACACAAAGCAAGTTTGGTGCAGTTGTGACCTTGTCTTTAGAAGTTATTACAGTTTAAAGGTATGTAGGGGGCGCTATTTCAAGAATTAGGCCACGCCCACAGGATTTTGACGTCAATTTCTATTGGGGGGCGGACTAGTGTCACTCACCATAAATTTCATTGCTATATCATGAGAATTGAGGAAATGACAGGCAAACGTAAATGCACGGCGTGACATCGAAATTCGCCATGGCCCCAAAGCCCCGCCTCTATTCTAAACCTGCCAATACTGGACACAAAGAGAGCCCAACATGTCCACTGCTATTTGACTAAAATTGATGGTGATTAGGTTAAAGGGGTCAATTAGAGAGCTTTGAGAGGAAAGCATGACGTGGCGGCAGGCCAAAGTTTGACGGTTCGCCACGCCCACACCGTTCAACTTTTGAAAAAAATTTAGGTTCACTTTTTGCGTCATGGTCTTAAGAGTATATAAAAAAAATTTGAAGGGGATAGGTCAAAAGGAGGAGGAGCTGTGACCGTCAATAGAACGTGTCCGAAAACCACAAAATGGCGTCTGGAGCCAAAATGGCCGACTTCCTGTGCAATATAGACCATGGCTTCAAGAGGCTTTTTTGTAGGTCCTGAGACAATACATCAGCGTGCAGCGTTTCGTAATTGTCACGCAAAGCATGGCTTGGGGCTGACAGTTTTAATGGTCCTAGGGGGCGCTATTTCAAAAATTAGGCCACGCCCACCGGATTTTCACGTCA
>SSNS01000493.1:150788-153925 GCA_006937985.1 Aphyosemion australe | reverse complement strand
TCACCGGGGTAAACCCCAACGTACAGGCACCAAGATGGGGGGCAAGAAGTATGCCCACCCCTGCTCGGCGCCTCTCAGTGGGAGCAACTCCAGAGTGGTAGAGAGTCCAACCCCTCTCGAGGAAACTGGTTCCAGAGCCAGAGCCATGCGTTGAGGTGAGTCCAACTATATCTAGTCGGAACCTCTCAACCTCACACACCAACTCCGGCTCTTTCCCCACCAGAGAGGTGACATTCCACGTACCAAGAGCCAGCTTCTGTAGCCGAGGATCAGACCGCCAAGGTCCCCGCCTTCGGCTACCGCCCTTTCCACATTGCACCCGACCCCTTTGGCCCCTCCCACGGGTGGTGGGCCCATGGGAAGGGGGACCCACGTCTCCTCTTCGGGCTATGCCCGGCCGGGCTCCATGGGTGAAAGCCCGGCCACCAGGCGCTCGCCAGCGTGCCCCACCTCCAGGCCTGGCTCCAGAGGGGGGTCCCGGTGACCCGCGTCCGGGCGAGGGAACACTGGTTCCATTTATTGAACTCATCATAAGGGGGATGTTACCACATCCAATCAAAAACAATGCAAAGGTGTTCAATCCTTTCCGATCTTCAGGTTTTATCTGAGGCCATTCGATGGCTTTCTTAATATAAGCTGATGCTATAGTCAGTTCGTCTCCATGATGACGATCCAGCAAGGCTGTCTGGTCTCATGTGTTCACAACTGCGGATGAGATGTAGTGGCTCTCCACTTGTGAACTGTTCGAGGTAATATAATCGATCTTGGTTGTTGTCTGTGTTACTATCAATGGCATGCTCAAAAGCTCTTATGAATGATCTGTAACACAGCGGATCACCCGTAAATATTGGTATGTCTCTATGTGGCAATTGAGACAAACGTTGCTGTTTGATAAGCATCTCGGTGACTTCATTCTGACGCGTCAGCACCTCATTTAGTCCCTCTGTTGCAGAACTAGTTCTGTTCTGTCTATCGGGATGAGGCATTTGGATGGCTTTGTCCTTTTCTGAAATATCAATGTGAATGGCTGGCTTTGAATGTAAACCCTGTGAAGATTCTTTTGCTCCTTGATGTTCATCTTCACATACGTCTTGAAACCTTCCTTGTTCCAGACAGAGGTTCCTTTTTAAGATTTAGGAAACTCGTCCACATTTTCATGAACATTTTCAAATTCTTCATACACCTTTAACTTGGCATTTGAAACTGCAAGTTCAGTTTCAATTTCCAGTTTCTCTTTCGTTAACTTCAGGCAAAGTTCTTCCTGTTCGATCTCTTCTTTCTTTCTCATTGCTGCAGCTCTGGCTAGCAATGCTCTGCTTTAATCCTCAGCCTTGCAGAGCTTCTGCTGGAAGTAGAACTTGTAACAGAACTTGTTTTAGATGCACTGATATGTGGTGAATCATCATCTTCCTCATCCTGAGGATCTTTAACAACATCTGCAATCCACTGATTAGTTTCATACAAAACCTGCTTCATTCCTGAATATCTGTTCTTGTAAGTTTCTTGATCTATTTGTTTTTCCTCTTCTTCCAACAACTCAGTGTTTCATTCAGGCGTTCATATTCTCCTGAATCATTTTCAAATGTCAGCAGTACGTCATCTCTGATTAAATGGACATTACGTTCCTTTAACTTATCCAAGTCTTTCCTTTTCTTTATTAACTGTGTCCACTTTGCTTTTCTTTCTCCTCTCAGCCTCTTGACTTTCTCCTCCTTAGCCTTTTCAGTGGGCTTTGGCGCCCTCTTTTGGTCAACCTGCGCAGCAGCGCCGTCTTTGGACATTGTGTTTTTTAACATTAATCTCCACACATAAACTATAGAATTCCTTGAATATCCATAGCTTCTTAGCCTTCTTAATATCTGCACCTTGTTGCGAAAAGAGCTTCTTGATTGTGCAGGATGTCTTAATCAAACTCAATGACGATTCTTTGGACTGGGGCTTGCGTTAACGTCACACCAGGCTCTTTAAAGAGTTGAAAGATCAGATCCTACCTGGTTCACAGTTAATTCCCTCTCTGGTTTCTTCTTTTACTTACATAACCAGAAGGTAGTTCTTGGATACTTGTTTCTCTGCGAAAGCTTCACTTGCTCCTTCGTGTTGGTTTTCCATGTTCCAACAATTCGCATCCTTCTCATGAATCCTCTTCGGTGCTAGTCTTTTGACTAAGATGTAGGTGCAGCAGCTGTAGGACTCACTGATTGGTTGGAAAGCCCAGGTTGTAGGTGCAGCAGCTGACCCATTAGCATCTGGACCCTGAGGATCTTTGCACTCCACATGCGCACGTCGTCAATAAAAGTCTTGGGAACAATTCTTCTGTTTACGTTGCATTTATTGTAACACAAAATGAACTGAACTCAAAGATACACTTTTCTACACCAAAAAAGACAACTAAACGCAAGTAGCTCAAAAGACTGTGTTGCTCCAAAGTCCAGTACTCGCTCAGACAGCCAATCAAAAACGAGTAAAACACATCGTCATCAGTAACCGGGCAAACAATCATCTTCACTGCAACACAGAACTATTGGTTCTCTCCAATGAATCAAACTACCACAAAATTAAGAAATTATGCACTATAATAACAAAATGGCTTCAACACAGGTGTCATCACCACTAAACCTGTAAATATCTCCCATAAAAAAAACACTGCTCCTTCTGTCAGCTGTTTGATTGGACGGAGATGCCTCACTGGTTTCATCTCATCTAGCTCCTAGAATCTTCTGGGAGCGGCTCATAAAATCACAGTTCAGTTTCTGCTCCGACAGCACGGACCCATTATGAGCCAACAGGCTCCTGGGCAGGCCCTGGGGTCCCTGATGTCTCAGGCACTGGACACTTCCTGTTTCAGTTTGCTGTGTTAGGAGAATAAAAGTTACAGAACAAAAAGTGCTGCTGCAGGAAGAAGCTGTTCCTTAACTAGAAACTAAACGTAACAAACTGTCAGGTCCAAACAGAAGAGAAACACACCCTTCAAATGATGCAGGATGAACCAGGACACATGTCCTACAGCAGGAAGGGTTATCATTCCTCTGGTGTCTCCTGCTCAGGGTTCTGATGCTGTTGGAACGCCTGATTGTTTTAGGGTTAGTAATGAGTTGAGTTTCTGGGTTGAACCCTTGAAAAACTCTTTAAATCTTCTC
>SSNS01000493.1:143288-145788 GCA_006937985.1 Aphyosemion australe | reverse complement strand
TTCCCGTCTGACAGCTCATACCTGCAGATCTGAGCTGCGGTGACGGATTCCTCTGCTCTTGGCTCCGTTTTCTAATTATCTCCTCGTGGCCTCCTTCTCTCCGGCCTCCTGCTTCTCCGAGTGGATGACAGCAGGGGAGGCAGAGGAGAGAGAGGAGGATTAATTAAAACCTGGGGCAGCTTCAGCACTCAGTAAGCCTGAGTGATGACGTCCTGTATTTGTTTATGTGAAGTGACAGTAGGATGAGTAGTTTGGACCTCGTGGTTCTGTTTAACACAAGCTTCAGCATCGATCTGGTTCTGCTCCAGCAGGCACCTGATTGGCTGCCTCCAGCTGGTGGCTGACTGCAGGAAGCTTGATCTGTTATCAGGGGTAAAGAGTCTGAAACTAACGAGGGGCTGAACAGGTCTGCTGAGATGAACACAAACCTAGTTTCCTCCTGACTAATGTTGAGTTTTCTGGAGCAAACAGAACAAACCTGAACTAATCCGGGTCATCATCAGAACCCAACATCTACCGTACAGCTGTATGAGAAATAAACAGCCTCGCTTTGGTTTTCAGAACTTCAGCAAAGAGATTTAAGACAACTCCTAGAGGGTCAAAGGTCAGGGTTCGGATCAAAGGTGAGAGGTCAGAGCAGCAGAGGGTGTGATCATTGACCTGATGGATCCTCTACGTCGATGTTTGTCTGTTCTGGTTAAACTCAAGTTATCTGAACGAACCCAGAAGGAAATTAAACCAGACACAGGAACACCGTCCCAAAAGGTCCTCTCCATGCTAGACCACACCCACATAATAGACCACACCCACAAACCAGTGTTGGAAAATAAATTAGTTATAGTTCTTATTACTATCCATCTATTATCCTCAGTTTATCCGGAGTCGGGTCGTGGGGGCAGCAGCTTAAGGAGGGAGGCCCAGACCTCCCTCTCCCCAGCCACTTGGGCCAGCTCCTCCGGGGGAATCCCAAGGCGTTCCCAGGCCAGCTGAGAGGTATAGTCCCTCCAGCGTGTCCTGGGTCTTCCTTTAGGTCTCCTCCCTGTTGGACGTGCCCGGAAAACCTCACCAGGGAGGCGTCCAGGAGGCATCCTAACCAGATGCCCGAGCCACCTGAACTGGCTCCTTTCGATGTGGAGGAGCAGCAGATCTACTCCGAGCCCCTCCCAGATGACCGAGCTTCTCACCCTATCTCTAAGGGAGAGTCCAGACACCCTGTGGAGAGAACTCATTTCAGCTGCTTGTATCCGTGATAGGGATGCACCGATATGAAATTTTGGGTCGATACCGATATCCGATTTTAATATCGCTGTTATTGCCGATACCGATATGTTTACATATATATACACACACACACACACTGACATTTATGCTTCTGAAATCCACGAATTTTCTCGGAAAGAATTTATGAATGTCTAGCTTTATTTCTATAAAGTGCAAACTAGATTATATATATGTGTGTGAGTAAAAATGTGTGTACACACACACACCACAACATTTGCGCTTCTGAGATGATTACCATCAGTGTCACATGACTAAACAATTACACATCATCGCCCCCCCCCCCCCCCCCCCCCCCCCCTGACACAGAAATGGAAACAAGATTGAAAATATATCGGTTGTTAACATCGGCCCAGTTTCACATATCAAACTGATACAGATATTGATGCTGATATATTGTGCATCCCTAATCCGTGATCTCATTCTTTCGGTCACTACCCAAAGCTCGTGACCATAGGAACGTAGATCTACCGGTAAATCAAGAGCTTCTCCTTCCAGCTCAGCTCTCTCTTCACCCGACAGACCGGTACAACGCCTGCATCACAGCAGACGCAGCACCAATCCAGGACAAAGTAATAAATGAAATAAAACTAAAGCTCAGAAACAATATAGGCTTAAGGTATAACATAGGCCTTATGCACAACTTTTCAAAGTGTCCCAAAAACTGTTCAAATCAATACCTCTATTCTCCATTTCATAAGAGGCTGTTTCCGCCATCGGTTTCATCCAGTCCTTTATCCCAGGATTCACTGTGGTCTTCGAATGTCTTAAAATTATTCTGGATGCTGTCACAAATCTGATCATAATGACTGAAAAAATTCTGTTGGAAACATTCTGCATTTGAGATCTGTCTCAATATACAGGTATATACATATATATATATATATATATATATATATATATATATATATATACACTGCTCCTCAGTGGAAAGGCTCCGGGGGTGGATGAGATCCGCCCGGATTTCCTTAAGGCTCTGGATGTTGTGGGGCTGTGTTGGTTGACGCGGCTCTGCAATATCGCGTGGACATCGGGGGCAGTTCCACTGGACTGGCAGACCGGGGTGGTGGTCCCCCTATTTAAAAAGGGGGACCGCAGGGTGTGTTCCAACTACAGGGGGATCACACTCCTGAGCCTCCCTGGTAAGGTCTATTCAGGGGTTCTGGAGAGGAGGGTCCGTCGGATAGTCGAACCTCGGATCCAGGAGGAGCAATGTGGTTTT
>SSNS01000493.1:115645-124707 GCA_006937985.1 Aphyosemion australe | reverse complement strand
AAACACACCTTTGGGACGCCGCAGCAGCAAGACTCTGGTTTCAACTTATGCTTAAAATGCGGATTATAGACTACACACCCGTTTTATTTTTGTTAACAGACCAAATAAAACCAGAGTTATACTAAAATAATTAAACTAAGAATGGGTTCAGTAGCGTTGTGTTGCTGAGGGAGAGGATGGCTGCTGCGTGATCTGACAGCAGGTGTCAAAAGGTGCGCTGAGGCGCTGTCACGGAGCGGAGAAAACACTGAGACAGACATTGACGGCAAAACTTTAGATACTGGAGCAATTTGTGACAGATAGATAGTTACTTCTCTGTAGTTTAGTGGTTTTTTGTATAAAGGAGGATGAGAAGGAAGGATGTCCAGCTGACAGATCAGCTGTTTAGCTGGAAGACGGGAAAAGGAGCAGCAAGCGTTTTATTCGTGGACGGAAATGACGGGAAACGTGGGTTTAGAGGTGGCGAGTGCATGAAGAGGTGGAGAATGAGGGAAAAAAATGTGTCCGTGTTAAAAAGTCTCTAAAATACAAAAAAAGGACTAAATAAACTAAAAATAAACTGTAAACACATTATATTGGACCGCATACATGACAATTTACCCCATAACTCACTGTTGCTGCATCTTCTTTTGTTTTCTGGAGGCTTCCCCCCCCCAAAAAAAAATCTAAAATCCGCTTTTAATCCAGCTTGGATGGAAAAATATGTGTGACAATGAGCATCCTGTCACCGGATCCCGATTGATCATGCACCTGGGCTGCTGGGCCACGAGTATATATGTTTGGCTGACTGGTTAGCGTGCGTGTCTCCCACCCGGGAAGTCCCTGGTTCGAGTCCCACCCGGGCCCTGCGTTGTCCACCTTGTCACATATGTTTATTTTGCATAGCTGCTATGCTATTATTGTTAATTTTCATTTAGTAGCTGCGATCGAGTTAATGCAGGTTAAAAACCATGAAAATGTTTGTATTACCAGCTCTGCAACTGTTGAATTGATGCAGATCATTAAAACAATAAGAAGACGTGCATTGCTGTTATTTTAGTTGTATTTGTAGGAGTGGTGGAGGTAATCAGTCAAAATATTAAAATTTAATATTTAAATGTTGTCAGTAAAATACATAATAAAGATTTGGGTATCCGGCCCTAAGCTGATCCGCGATTTAGAAATCTGGCCCAGTAGAGAAAGTAATTGAATAGGCCTGCTNGTTAAAGGAAAAGGCTGGAAATTATTTACAATGATTTATAAAGCTGCCTACATTTTTTTCACTTTTTTCAGATTTCCCAAAGATGGAGAAAGAAGGAGGCAGTGGCAAGTTTCCCTAAGAAGGGAGAAATTTGTTGTCAACAACAGGACAATGATCTGCAGTGAGCATTTCAAGGCGGAGGACTTTGACAGGACTGGGCAGACAGTCCGACTTAAATCCGGTGTTGGGCCAACAATTTTCCAATTCCCTGCTCATCTTCACAAGGTTGGATGGATATGTGTGTCTATCCAGCAATGAATGAAATGAGCAATGAAAAAGCTGTCTTGTGATGTCTGCCGTGCCAGCCTGGTAATGGATGCTGCATCCGCCAATAATAACCAGAGCTACCATTTGCTGTCTCTGAAAAACAAAGGGGGTCTTGTGATCCCATCTGAAGGTACTGTGAGGGTCATCAGAGCAGCAGAGTGGGCAATTCGCCAGACATCAGCAGGCAGACGATCACAGCCCATCAAACCACTGGAGGTGATCTACCTTGTGCGTGAGAGGATCGGGTCAGAGGATGTGTTTTTGCTTGGGGAGCACATCAGAGATACACAGTATGGAATTGAGTGTCACTACCATATACTGTTGACATCTATTGTCTCCCTGTTCTTCAAGCTGAGGCTGCACCACATTGCCAAGTTAACAACACTTAGCTTGCAGTCTGACAACGTGAGACAGAAACTCACAAAAGCTGTCCTTTTCAAAGGTCAGTAGCAGATGAAGCTCACAATGCACACCATGTGATTTTAGGATCTCAGACATTGTCATATTGTTTGTCTGAGGTAGTCAGGGTTCTATAGACTTGACAAAAATATCTGAATAGAGACTGTAATTTTTATAATCAAAAACATGTTTTGAAATCTAATAAACAAGTTTTCCATTACTGTCATTCAGGTATTCTGTATTTTGTTTATTTGTTTTTAATAAGTATTTATTTATCCTGTTACGTTAACTCACAATTATCCTAGTTTTCTCTTCATCTTAAACTTTCATTGTAAATGGGTTGCAGGCTGAAATAAAAAATAAATGTTAATTATAGTAATCAACTTGACAAAGCAAGTATACATTTGGTTCATATTATTTGCAAATTTTAAAGGTAAAATAAATAAAATATTTTCTGAGTTCTTTTTTTTTGACTGGGTGTTTTTCTTTAAATATAGTTTGCTGTTTATTTGTTTTACTATTGTCTTTAAATTTAATAGGGTATTTATGACTTTATTTATAGGTTGATATGGTAAGTTACAAGGCATATTATAAGATAAAAGATATTTATAAGTTGACCTCAATCATTTTACAAACCACAGTTAGTTGATCAGAAGCAGATCTTTGTTGACATTAAAACGATCATGTTAAGTCTGAGAAATTGACAGGATAAGGGAAAAATGCTGGAAAGTGGAGTGAAATAAGGGGAGTTTACGGCCAAACCCGATATATTTCATAGCCATGTCTCTGGCGTTTATAACAAACCAAACCGTTTGAAAATCGGTTGAAAATTGAGCAAGTTAGAGTTATTTAAATAGTACATTCACCATTGACACCGATGTTATGAAGTGGGGCAGCTGTCCGAGGTAAGATGGCCGCCACGTACGGACGTTCGTCCAGCACACGAACAGCGCGGGTAAGGCATCTAGTGTTTACATGATATCTATGGTGCTGCCTATTGGAGCTGCCCATCTACGTACTCATGTCTATGTCTGCAGTTGACCAATAGAAACACACCTTTGGGACGCCGCAGCAGCAAGACTCTGGTTTCAACTTATGCTTAAAATGCGGATTATAGACTACACACCCGTTTTATTTTTGTTAACAGACCAAATAAAACCAGAGTTATACTAAAATAATTAAACTAAGAATGGGTTCAGTAGCGTTGTGTTGCTGAGGGAGAGGATGGCTGCTGCGTGATCTGACAGCAGGTGTCAAAAGGTGCGCTGAGGCGCTGTCACGGAGCGGAGAAAACACTGAGACAGACATTGACGGCAAAACTTTAGATACTGGAGCAATTTGTGACAGATAGATAGTTACTTCTCTGTAGTTTAGTGGTTTTTTGTATAAAGGAGGATGAGAAGGAAGGATGTCCAGCTGACAGATCAGCTGTTTAGCTGGAAGACGGGAAAAGGAGCAGCAAGCGTTTTATTCGTGGACGGAAATGACGGGAAACGTGGGTTTAGAGGTGGCGAGTGCATGAAGAGGTGGAGAATGAGGGAAAAAAATGTGTCCGTGTTAAAAAGTCTCTAAAATACAAAAAAAGGACTAAATAAACTAAAAATAAACTGTAAACACATTATATTGGACCGCATACATGACAATTTACCCCATAACTCACTGTTGCTGCATCTTCTTTTGTTTTCTGGAGGCTTCCCCCCCCCAAAAAAAAATCTAAAATCCGCTTTTAATCCAGCTTGGATGGAAAAATATGTGTGACAATGAGCATCCTGTCACCGGATCCCGATTGATCATGCACCTGGGCTGCTGGGCCACGAGTATATATGTTTGGCTGACTGGTTAGCGTGCGTGTCTCCCACCCGGGAAGTCCCTGGTTCGAGTCCCACCCGGGCCCTGCGTTGTCCACCTTGTCACATATGTTTATTTTGCATAGCTGCTATGCTATTATTGTTAATTTTCATTTAGTAGCTGCGATCGAGTTAATGCAGGTTAAAAACCATGAAAATGTTTGTATTACCAGCTCTGCAACTGTTGAATTGATGCAGATCATTAAAACAATAAGAAGACGTGCATTGCTGTTATTTTAGTTGTATTTGTAGGAGTGGTGGAGGTAATCAGTCAAAATATTAAAATTTAATATTTAAATGTTGTCAGTAAAATACATAATAAAGATTTGGGTATCCGGCCCTAAGCTGATCCGCGATTTAGAAATCTGGCCCAGTAGAGAAAGTAATTGAATAGGCCTGNAAACGGCCTGAATTAAACAGGTTATGTTAAACAGAAGTCTCATCTTGTTTCCCTGCGGTGCCCACCATAGTGGTATTTTATTTAAATAAAATGTTTTTTAACATAACTTTAATTTGGACGCACGCAGAGGCCGCATTTTCCCTTCACTTTCATTTTAAAAATAATAATAATAAACATTCAATAAAACCGTTAAATATCCATTCGTTTTAATTAATATTTAGTCCACACAAGCTGACCAGATGCCCCAGTAACATATAAACAATGCAATTAAACAATTTCACTTAAATGATCAACATTTCACCTGCTGCGCCTGAACGCACATTCCTTCTGCTCCGGCGTAAACCTGAACCGGTCACCTGCTTGTGCGTAATCAGATGTCTCTGTGGAGCTGCTGAAGATGCTAACGAGGATTTGGACTTTTGCCTCAGACAGACTCATGGCTGTTTAATTGTTCTGATGATTCAGAGCTCCGCTGACACGCTGGATCCAAAGATCCAAAGCGGGTGCTGGAGTAACGAGTTCTACTTCAGCCAGAGTTTTAAAGTCAGGAAACATTTCTCCAAAAGAAACTACCAGAAGTCTACCAGACTCTCTGAAAGAAGGGTTTCCACTTTCCAGATCTGGAAGCTCTCGACATTTGCGCTCTTGTCCACAGGTCTGTCAGACGCGCTCTGAGCTCCTATTGCGCGCCGCTTTGTGCGCACTGTCAGATGCGGAGAATAACACAGACACTCCGATGTGAATCTTTCCATGATGTTACCTCTGCGATGGATTCTGTGGGTAACGGGTAAAATATCTGCGCATCTGCATGGATCATTAACACACTTACTCATGGACAAATAAATAAACAAATCGCCTCTTGTAAAAACAACCGTTGAACGACTCAGCCAATCATAGATGGTTGAATAATTTGTCTAATCGCCCAACCCTACCACACTCTCACCCCTGCTCTGGCATCAAGATCATTCCCCCGCACTGTCCCCTACCTCCCGAGATTCGCCGACAGACTATCAGCGCGTGTATATGGCAAGCCGTTTTAATATTTATTCCAGAGTGGATATTTATTCAGAAATCTATAATTCTATTGTTCCTAGCAGAAATTAACATTCCAGATATCCATAAAGCAATCTTACTGTACACAAGGAACATTGTGCAACCCCCCCCCCCCCCCGCACATTGGGAGGGGGGCGCGAAAAAATCCATGTATCCTAGGGGGGGCTTCACCGAAAGTATTTGAGAACCACTGTTTTAGACTAAGATATAAATGTGGACAGCAATTAATTTAAATTTAGTTAAATAATTTTTTGTTTGTTTGTTTGTTTGAAAGCTGTTAAAAAAGATTTTAAAAAAAGCACAAACAGCGACCGGCATCCCAGAATGCATCATGGTCGATGAGGTAATGCTCACTGTCCCAATTCGGCAATTATTTGCACACTTGTGTACTACGCACTCGAAGCCTTACTGAGCACTTCCTCTAAGCGCACTTCACAGAAGGGTGTAGGGCGCAGTGCGAGTATTGGAATTGGGCCTAACGCCACACATGCATGAGGAGAACATGCTAACTCCACTCATGCATGAGGAGAACATGCTAACTCCACTCATGCATGAGGAGAACATGCTAACTCCACAGATGCATGAGGAGAACATGCTAACTCCACAGATGCATGAGGAGAACATGCTAACTCCACAGATGCATGAGGAGAACAGACTAACTAGACACAGAGATGCTGCAGCTGGGATTTGAACCTGCAACCCTTATGCTGAGAGGCAACAGTGCTACTCGCTGCACCACCACGCAGCCCCATTGCAAACACGTGTTTTTGTTTTTGATGACCAGATGTACTCACTGGTTGTTTTACTTTTCAGCTGATCATCTTCCATTCGATCCACACAGAACTTTGAGCCCAGTTCTGACAGCAAGCTGCCTCGGTTGTCTTTGTGCTGCAGCAGCAGCATGTTTTAGGTGTTCACTGAGAGGAAACCTTCAGGGGAGATTTAAACAAGCCTTCTCGCTGACTTCCTGCCTGAGCCTGAAGACGCAGCAGTTGTAATGAATCCTGATGGAAATGCTGCAGCCTTTTTTATTGTGCAGCCGTCAGCAGAAAAAAACAAGTGCATCCTTTTCTGTTGGTTAGGGTTCTGGACTGAATCTGTAGATTTCAGAGCTTCACCTGAAGCAGCAGCAGAGTGCATTTCTGTGCCTGACTTCAGATTCCTCCTGTTGCTGGAGCAACTATTCATACGGAAGGCTACTTGTTGGTGACGCTCACACCTCTAACAAACACCAGACTAAGCCCTCATTCCTCTGAATGAGAAGATTAGAAATCAGATTCTGATGCCATCTCACAAGGAGAAAACATGCCCCTGATCAGCAGTGCTTGTTACAATTACTAGTTACCTCATTCAAAAAGTAATTATGTTACTTGTTGATTACTTACACCTAAGAATAATTTAGCGTAAGAGTAAAATCCTGACAGATCTACGTCACACTGTCACTGAGCATTCATGGACTCACCCATCTTGACTCACGACGGGGAAGGCTGTTGTTGGTTTAGCGTCCAGGAAACAGCAGAGAACGTCTGGGCTAGTAGAAGCTAACCGTTAGCATTAGCAACTCCACCACACAGCAGAACTCCTCCAGGCTTGTGTTATTGGTGGAGATAAAACATCAACGTTGCAGAGCAAACAGAGTCAGTGGTAGAGTCGTGTTGCTGTTAGCCAATCGGAGGAGAGATGTCCACATATCAGGTTATAAGACAGATCCTGTTGTCTAAAGATCAGTCAAGATGTTGGCAACTTTTAACTCCAAGAAATGGTGCACCGGTATATTGTTTTCCTCCCCAAGAATTACTTACAAGGCATTCATTCCTACTAGAGACCACTGCACATGTATTGATTAAACGCCTGATCCACTCCTATAATACATACAAGACCTGTCTCTGATAGACCTGTCTCTGGTGGACCTGTCCCTGGTGGACCTGTCTCTGGTGGACCTGTCTCTGGTGGACCTGTCCCTGGTGGACCTGTCTCTGGTGGACCTGTCCCCTGGTGGACCTGTCCCTGGTGGACCTGTCTCTAATAGACCTGTCTCTGATGGACCTGTCTCTGGTGGACCTGTCTCTGATGGACCAGTCTCTAATAGACCTGTCTCTGATGATCCTGTCTCTTGTGGACCTGTCTCTGGTGGATCTGTCTCTGGTGGACCTGTCTCTGATGAACTTGTCTCTGGTGGACCTGTCTCTGGTGGACCTGTCTCTGGTGGACCTGTCTCTTGTTGACCTGTCTCTGATGGACCTGTCTCTGGTGGACCTGTCTCTGATGGACCAGTCTCTAATAGACCTGTCTCTGATGATCCTGTCTCTGGTTGACCTGTCTCTTGTGGACCTGTCTCTGGTGGATCTGTCTCTGGTGGACCTGTCTCTGATGGACCTGTCTCTGGTGGACCTGTCTCTGATGGACCTGTCTCTGGTGGACCTGTCTCTAATAGACCTGTCTCTGGTGGACCTGTCTCTGGTGGACCTGTCTCTAATAGACCTGTCTCTGGTGGACCTGTCTCTAATAGACCTGTCTCTGGTGGACCTGTCTCTGGTGGACCTGTCTCTGGTGCACCTGTCTCTGATGATCCTGTCTCTGGTGGACCTGTCTCTGGTGGACCTGTCTCTGATGATCCTGTCTCTGATAGACCTGTCTCTGGTGGACCTGTCTCTGATGATCCTGTCTCTGGTGGACCTGTCTCTTGTGGACCTGTCTCTGGTGGACCTGTCTCTGATGGACCTGTCTCTGGTGGACCTGTCTCTAATAGACCTGTCTCTGGTGGACCTGTCTCTTGTGGACCTGTCTCTGGTAGACCTGTCTCTGGAGGACCTGTCTCTGATAGACCTGTCTCTGATGGACCTGTCTCTAGTGGACCTGTCTCTGATGGACCAGTCTCTAATAGACCTGTCTCTGATGATCCTGTCTCTGGTGGACCTGTCTCTTCTGGACCTGTCTCTGGTGGATCTGTCTCTGGTGGACCTGTCTCTGGTGGACCTGTCTCTTGTGGACCTGTCTCTGGTGGATCTGTCTCTGGTGGATCTGTCTCTTGTGGACCTGTCTCTGGTAGACCTGTCTCTGGTGGATCTGTCTCTGATGAACATGTGGAGGACAACAGAGTGTCCCGAACCTCAGAGACGAACCCATACTCAGGGCTTTAGCCGGTTCTGTGGGTTCCTTGCGTATAGCTCTCATTCACGTGTTTTTCCCGTAATGCTGCTGTGGCCTCGAGTGTGAGTGAGTTCCTCCCAAGTCGTTTTCTGTGGAAGAAAAGCTGTGGTGGTGTTTCGTAATAATTCCTAATCATTATTCTCTAATTCCTAAACTTTTCTGATCAATTCTGTTGGTTTATTAGATTTTTCTGAGCAGAGTGACTGTCTAAATCTCGTGGTAGAAAATAGTTTTCATTTAGCAAAAATTATCACAGATTCCTTTTTTCTAATTATTCCATCATATTATTGTTGCAATGAAAATATGTCTAATATGGAAAGGTCAGAGGTCACTGGTAAATGGTTCCAAAACTGCAGCCCAAGAGGACATCGTCCTACATGGGTGAGACACTCCTACGTCTGGCTCAGACATTTTCACAAACACTGTGTTAAGGAGTTGCTATTGCTAATAGCTAGCTCCTGCTAGCTGAGACTCACTCTGCTCTCTCCTTCCTGTGATATTCCTAGGCCGAATTGGGCGGGGCCGCGACTGATCATTTTCCCTGTGACACACAAGAGACTGGCTTTATGACCTGATCTGTCTCCTTTCTGTGGCTGTGGCAGGCCATGAGGGTCATGTTCTGCTCAGTGAACAATCATAGTTTTAAGGTGAACGACACCTTTAACTGGTACTTTATGGTTTTGTTCCAGTTTCAGCTTTTATTCTG
>SSNS01000493.1:78145-105645 GCA_006937985.1 Aphyosemion australe | reverse complement strand
ACATGCTTATGAATTATTGCTTTATGAAGGTCAAAAGATGTAGTGGAATAAATCTACCAACATTTTCATTTTCAAGAACTTTGTTTAGTTTTCTTGTTTTTATTTGAATGTTTTCCTGTCCTGTCTGGCTCTGATCTTCCTGCTTCTCCTCAATCCACCAGAATAAACTGTTTCCTGCTTCCTCCTGATTCACCTCCAGTTACTTTTGAACTAAACAGGTCAAATTAATCTACTGGCTGAAAAAGAGTGCGCTGGCGGCCGCGCAGGTGAGGTGAAATCACCTGAGCACAGGTGAAGCGCTCCGCTGCGGAGCGCGTCAGACACGAATAAAAGATACGATTAAAAGACAGAAGTACCAGATTATATGAACGGACATGAACGATNAAACTTTAGTTACAACTCAAGTAACTTTAGTTACAACTCGAATAACTTTAGTTACAACTCGAGTAACTTTAGTTACAACTAGAAAAACTTTAGTTACAACTCAAGTAACTTTAGTTACAACTCGAATAACTTTAGTTACAACTCGAGTAACTTTAGTTACAACTAGAAAAACTTTAGTTACAACTCAAGTAACTTTAGTTACAACTCGAATAACTTTAGTTACAACTCGAGTAACTTTAGTTACAACTAGAAAAACTTTAGTTACAACTCAAGTAACTTTAGTTACAACTCGAATAACTTTAGTTACAACTCGAGTAACTTTAGTTACAACTAGAAAAACTTTAGTTACAACTCGAGTAACTTTAGTTACAACTCGAGTAACTTTAGTTACAACTAGAAAAACTTTAGTTACAACTCAAGTAACTGTAGTTACAACTCGAATAACTTTAGTTACAACTTGAGGAATCGGGTTATATTGTCTTTTATCGCATATGAAAACCTTGGCTGGAGGTCTTGCTGCTACATTAAAGACTGAAACTTGGATCTCCTGCAGGTTTCCTTTACATAAACATTTAACAGAACCTGATGAACATAAAAATATATGATGGTTTGTTCTGATCCAAACAATAGGCACAGCTGATCCAGAACCAGAACACAGTGATCATCAGAACCAATCAGAACGTTTAGCTTTGTGTGGAACGTTCACTTCCTTTTGTTGTGTTGGGTTTTGCTGTTGGCTTAAGGAGATGTGTATTTTTTCTTGTGCACTGAGTATTTCCCAGCCAAGCATCAGTACAATTTGGTACCTGTACAGTAGTACCAACCAGTACCTGTACAGTTTGGTATCAGTACCAGTATGGGTTCCGCTGTTAATCAACCAGCAAACCATTGAAGGGTTCACTGGGTTTGGTCTAATTTAGCTGTGAATCTGTTCAGCTGATGATTTGCAGAAGGAACCTACGTGTGTTTGTGGAACTTTAGTCATTGCTGATGACTGGGAGCGGGAATGTTCTGGTGCATCAGCCCCATCACCAGATTCACGTAGGCTCTGTTTATTAAAAATAACTTTGGTTTTACTGTTTTCTGCTTTTTGCTGCTGATTCACTAATGATCTGAAACATCTGGATGTTTGAGGAGCAGCTGATGAGACATCAGTGCACCTCACAGCGGGGACGCGCGCCCTCGGGGCGTGGATCAAGCTGGCACCCCACCCACATCAGAAATCCACGCAAATAGGTGGAGTGGTTAGTGCTGCGTTTGTGCTGCTGTGGTTTTTGAGATATTAATAGTTTTAGTTTGGGGTGATGACGTCACCAGCCACCCTCTACCGGAAGAAGGTCGCGGGTCATGACCTCTTCTACCAAAAGTAGGTGAGGGGTCACCATCCCCCCAGGTGGGTCCAAACTGAACGGGGCCAGACAACTCCTTGATCAGCTGATTATAACAAGGTGTTGCGTGGGTGGCAGCTTGATCCACGTCTGAAAGGATTCGTGGGTTACGGTTCTGCGCCGAGCGGGGGAGCCTCCATCTGATCCGCGGTCTTCTCCGGTGACACGCCCCCAACCGCTGTGCGATGAGGGGGAGGGGCGGTGTGCGTTTCCGCTTCTCCTCCCAACAGCAGCACCTGTGTGACCGGAGAACAATCAGCTGCGGCTGCCGTTCACGCACACTGCGGGACGGGACAGAGACTCTCCAGCTTTGAGACTGAGCCGAGCATGCTTGCGGCGGACCGGTACCAGCAGTGGGTCGGGCTGTAAGGCGTGAGGTTCTGAGACCTGCTGACTTGTTGCAGGATCAACAAAACCAACAGGAACGCGGAGGACAGCTAGCGGGCTCTACAGAAGTGATCTGGAAGGAGATGTTTTTTAGTTTCCGTCTCTCTGGAGGCGAGTTCGGGTTTTGGTTTGAAACTTGAGCGGTTCCGAACCGAGAAAAAAAACTTCTGGGACTCAGAAAGCGAGCCGGACCGCGCGAGGATCCATGTTTCTCTGGTTTTACGCACTGATTTGACGCGTAAAGTCTCCTCTGGATGAACTGGGGGTGTTGGATACGTCTGTTGCCCCCCCCGATGTCCCCCGGTGGTTTCGGTACTCTGAACGTCCACCGAGCCTCCGCTGAGCTCCAGGAGCCTCATGGCAGCAGGAGTCGCATCTTGGATACCGTTCGCCCGCGCGGCGGCCATCGGGTGGATGCCGGTGGCCAGCGCGCCCATGCCTGTGCCTCCGGGGGAGAAGCAACGCGCCAGAAACGGGCTGATCGTTCTGAACGTGAGCGGCACGAAGTTCCAGACTTGGCGGGACACGCTGGAGCGGTACCCGGACACCCTGCTGGGCAGCTCCGAGCGCGACTTCTTCTTCCACGATGAGAGCAACGAGTACTTCTTCGACCGCGACCCGGACATCTTCAGGCACATCCTGAACTTCTACCGCACCGGGAAGCTGCACTACCCGCGGCAGGAGTGCATCTCCGCCTACGACGAGGAGCTGGCGTTCTTCGGCATCATCCCGGAGATCATCGGGGACTGCTGCTATGAGGACTACAAGGACCGGCGGCGGGAGAACCAGGAGCGGATCCAGGACGACGAGGAGAACGACCAGACCAACGAGCTGGTGTCCATGGATGCCAGCTTCCGTGAGACCATGTGGCGCGCCTTCGAGAACCCGCACACCTCCACCATGGCGCTGGTCTTCTACTACGTCACCGGCTTTTTCATCGCGGTGTCGGTCATGGCCAACGTGGCGGAGACGGTGCCGTGCGGCGCCGCACCGAACCGGGTCAAGCAGATGTCGTGCGGGGAGCGCTACGCATTGGCCTTCTTCTGCCTGGACACCGCGTGCGTCATGATCTTCACGGTGGAGTACCTGCTGCGCCTGGTGGCGGCGCCGAGCCGCTACAGGTTCGTGAAGAGCGTGATGAGCGTGATAGACGTGGTGGCCATTGTGAAGTGAATGATGAGACTTGCTGTTCAGTTTGACTCACTTTATTAACAGCTCCCACCTGGCAGTTACCGCTACAGCTCTAGAACTGAATGCCCCCTAACTGGGCGCGACCGAACTTCCCCCCCTGCCGTAAAGCATGTCCCAAAAGGGTCGCGAAGGTCCATACATACACCTGATTAAATCCAGACATCAGTGTGAGTTAACACAGGATATGACATCTCCCCCTTTTTTTTTTCAAATTAAGATAGCGGTCAGCCCAAAATATAATGAATAACTCCTCCTGCAGAACAAACAGTAAACAAACGAACGGGCTCTTAACTTGACCCAGCGATACTAGTTACTCTTTTCCGTTTCAGGCCATAAGGGCAACTATAAGTCCAGTCTCTGAACCGGCCTGGACACACGACCCGACCTCGTCACAGTCTGGTTGGAGAGGGGAGGGTCAGCCGTGGCAGCCGCCTGGCTGGCTGGACCGGCTCCCGCCTGGGCAGGTATTAGGACCTGTCCATCCATCACAGGTAGTGTCTGTGCGTCGTCAGGGTGTGCTGCAACGGGGTCACAAGGCGGCTCCGGCTGCAGGTGACGTCGGTTCCGACGTAGCACATCTCCATTCTGCGTGCGTAAGATGTAGGATCTCGGGGTGATGCTCTCTCCGGTGATGATCGCCGGTGAAGCCCATAATGTCTGGTGATCCAGCTTGGACAGTACTCTGTCCCCCGGGCGTAGAGGTGGCAGTGATCTGGATCCATGGCGACGATTGTAGTAGTAAGCCTGCTTCGCCTTTCCTCTCCTGTCGTTCTCTCTCACCACAGATTGATCTGGCCACTTGGGTTGGAGATTTGTTTTCAGGGTGGGAAGGGTGGTGCGTAACTTCCTCCCCAACAACAGCTCTGCCGGGCTATAACCTGTGGTAGAGCAGGGTGTGGATCTGTAGATCAGTAGAGCCATCACAGGGTCCTGCTGCTTCAGTATCTTTTTGGCAGTTTGCACGGCCCGTTCTGCGTGGCCGTTGCCTTGTGGGTGGTGAGGGCTCGAGGTGCAGTGCTTGAAATCCAGACTCTTGGCAAACTCCCGGAACTCTGCACTCACGAACTGAGGTCCATTGTCGCTCACCACCTCATCCGGGATGCCAAATCTGGCAAAAACCGTCTTTAGGTTCTGGATAACATGAGTGCTGGTGGTTGTAGGGAGACGCAGAATCTCTAAGAACCTTGAATAATAATCAGACACGACTAGGAAGTTTTGATGATCGTACTCACAGAGGTCCATGGCGACCCTTTTCCAGGGTCGATCAGGCAGGGGTGTTGAAATGAGCGGTTCTCTCAGTTGTGTCCTTTTCTCTTCGGTGCATTTTTGGCAGGTCCCCAGAAGTTTGTTCAGCTCTGCAGCGAGTCCCGGCCACCAGACAGCCGAGTATGCCCTCTCTCTACACTTCACAAGCCCCTGGTGACCCTCATGGATGTTCTTCAGTACGTCACTCCTCAATGATTTTGGCACCACGATCCGATGACCACGGAGCAGGAAGCCATCATGCTCTGACAGTTCATTCCTGACTTGAAAGTACTCCTTTGCCTCCGCCGGCACACCCCGCTGGTGTTCGGGCCACCCGGACCTGCTGAGCTGAATCACCGTTCGGAGCTCCAGATCTTGTGCTGTTTCAGTCCGTATTTTCTCCAATTTACTCGCTGATGCGGGGATCCCTTCGATCACACTAGCCGCATAGAAGGTGACTTCACTGTCTGTGATGGTTGCGTCTTTTGTGCAAGTCGACGGGCAGCGTGACAGCGTGTCTGCAACTAGCAATGTTTTCCCCGGTGCGTACTCCGCCACGGCGTTAAACCTCATCAGTCTCATGAGGAGACGCTGACACCGGATCGGGACGTTGTCTAGGGTGCGGGAGTTGATAAGAGGCACAAGCGGTTTGTGGTCTGTGACCAACTGGAATTTTCCTAGCCCCACCAGATATTTCTGGAATTTTTCACACGCCCAAACACCTGCCAGCTGCTCCTTCTCGATTTGGGCGTAGCGGGTCTCTGCCTCCGTCAGACGCCTGGAACAGTATGCAACTGGTTTCCACTGATCGCCGTGGAGCTGCAGTAGCACCCCCCCGAGCCCATAGCTGCTCGCGTCGGCTGACACCGCTGTAGGTTTGGACACGTCATAAAATGTCAGCACTGGCGCCGTCGTGAGTATCTCCTTAATCTTTTCAAATGCTGCTTGCTGTGGGGGTCCCCAGCTCCAGGTGTTCTTCTGCTTCAGCAGTGTGTACAGGGGGTCTCCCACTGTTGCTAGGTTGGGAACATATTTCCCAAGGTAATTCACCATGCCAAGGACTCTTTTCAATTCTTGCACATTTGNGAGTAACTTTAGTTACAACTAGAAAAACTTTAGTTACAACTCAAGTAACTTTAGTTACAACTCGAATAACTTTAGTTACAACTCGAGTAACTTTAGTTACAACTAGAAAAACTTTAGTTACAACTCAAGTAACTTTAGTTACAACTCGAATAACTTTAGTTACAACTCGAGTAACTTTAGTTACAACTAGAAAAACTTTAGTTACAACTCAAGTAACTTTAGTTACAACTCGAATAACTTTAGTTACAACTCGAGTAACTTTAGTTACAACTAGAAAAACTTTAGTTACAACTCGAGTAACTTTAGTTACAACTCGAGTAACTTTAGTTACAACTAGAAAAACTTTAGTTACAACTCAAGTAACTTTAGTTACAACTCGAATAACTTTAGTTACAACTCGAGTAACTTTAGTTACAACTAGAAAAACTTTAGTTACAACTCAAGTAACTTTAGTTACAACTCGAATAACTTTAGTTACAACTCGAGTAACTTTAGTTACAACTAGACAAACTTTAGTTACAACTCAAGTAACTTTAGTTACAACTCGAATAACTTTAGTTACAACTCGAGTAACTTTAGTTACAACTAGAAAAACTTTAGTTACAACTCAAGTAACTTTAGTTACAACTCGAATAACTTTAGTTACAACTCGAGTAACTTTAGTTACAACTAGAAAAACTTTAGTTACAACTCAAGTAACTTTAGTTACAACTCGAATAACTTTAGTTACAACTCGAGTAACTTTAGTTACAACTAGAAAAACTTTAGTTACAACTCGAGTAACTTTAGTTACAACTCGAGTAACTTTAGTTACAACTAGAAAAACTTTAGTTACAACTCAAGTAACTGTAGTTACAACTCGAATAACTTTAGTTACAACTTGAGGAATCGGGTTATATTGTCTTTTATCGCATATGAAAACCTTGGCTGGAGGTCTTGCTGCTACATTAAAGACTGAAACTTGGATCTCCTGCAGGTTTCCTTTACATAAACATTTAACAGAACCTGATGAACATAAAAATATATGATGGTTTGTTCTGATCCAAACAATAGGCACAGCTGATCCAGAACCAGAACACAGTGATCATCAGAACCAATCAGAACGTTTAGCTTTGTGTGGAACGTTCACTTCCTTTTGTTGTGTTGGGTTTTGCTGTTGGCTTAAGGAGATGTGTATTTTTTCTTGTGCACTGAGTATTTCCCAGCCAAGCATCAGTACAATTTGGTACCTGTACAGTAGTACCAACCAGTACCTGTACAGTTTGGTATCAGTACCAGTATGGGTTCCGCTGTTAATCAACCAGCAAACCATTGAAGGGTTCACTGGGTTTGGTCTAATTTAGCTGTGAATCTGTTCAGCTGATGATTTGCAGAAGGAACCTACGTGTGTTTGTGGAACTTTAGTCATTGCTGATGACTGGGAGCGGGAATGTTCTGGTGCATCAGCCCCATCACCAGATTCACGTAGGCTCTGTTTATTAAAAATAACTTTGGTTTTACTGTTTTCTGCTTTTTGCTGCTGATTCACTAATGATCTGAAACATCTGGATGTTTGAGGAGCAGCTGATGAGACATCAGTGCACCTCACAGCGGGGACGCGCGCCCTCGGGGCGTGGATCAAGCTGGCACCCCACCCACATCAGAAATCCACGCAAATAGGTGGAGTGGTTAGTGCTGCGTTTGTGCTGCTGTGGTTTTTGAGATATTAATAGTTTTAGTTTGGGGTGATGACGTCACCAGCCACCCTCTACCGGAAGAAGGTCGCGGGTCATGACCTCTTCTACCAAAAGTAGGTGAGGGGTCACCATCCCCCCAGGTGGGTCCAAACTGAACGGGGCCAGACAACTCCTTGATCAGCTGATTATAACAAGGTGTTGCGTGGGTGGCAGCTTGATCCACGTCTGAAAGGATTCGTGGGTTACGGTTCTGCGCCGAGCGGGGGAGCCTCCATCTGATCCGCGGTCTTCTCCGGTGACACGCCCCCAACCGCTGTGCGATGAGGGGGAGGGGCGGTGTGCGTTTCCGCTTCTCCTCCCAACAGCAGCACCTGTGTGACCGGAGAACAATCAGCTGCGGCTGCCGTTCACGCACACTGCGGGACGGGACAGAGACTCTCCAGCTTTGAGACTGAGCCGAGCATGCTTGCGGCGGACCGGTACCAGCAGTGGGTCGGGCTGTAAGGCGTGAGGTTCTGAGACCTGCTGACTTGTTGCAGGATCAACAAAACCAACAGGAACGCGGAGGACAGCTAGCGGGCTCTACAGAAGTGATCTGGAAGGAGATGTTTTTTAGTTTCCGTCTCTCTGGAGGCGAGTTCGGGTTTTGGTTTGAAACTTGAGCGGTTCCGAACCGAGAAAAAAAACTTCTGGGACTCAGAAAGCGAGCCGGACCGCGCGAGGATCCATGTTTCTCTGGTTTTACGCACTGATTTGACGCGTAAAGTCTCCTCTGGATGAACTGGGGGTGTTGGATACGTCTGTTGCCCCCCCCGATGTCCCCCGGTGGTTTCGGTACTCTGAACGTCCACCGAGCCTCCGCTGAGCTCCAGGAGCCTCATGGCAGCAGGAGTCGCATCTTGGATACCGTTCGCCCGCGCGGCGGCCATCGGGTGGATGCCGGTGGCCAGCGCGCCCATGCCTGTGCCTCCGGGGGAGAAGCAACGCGCCAGAAACGGGCTGATCGTTCTGAACGTGAGCGGCACGAAGTTCCAGACTTGGCGGGACACGCTGGAGCGGTACCCGGACACCCTGCTGGGCAGCTCCGAGCGCGACTTCTTCTTCCACGATGAGAGCAACGAGTACTTCTTCGACCGCGACCCGGACATCTTCAGGCACATCCTGAACTTCTACCGCACCGGGAAGCTGCACTACCCGCGGCAGGAGTGCATCTCCGCCTACGACGAGGAGCTGGCGTTCTTCGGCATCATCCCGGAGATCATCGGGGACTGCTGCTATGAGGACTACAAGGACCGGCGGCGGGAGAACCAGGAGCGGATCCAGGACGACGAGGAGAACGACCAGACCAACGAGCTGGTGTCCATGGATGCCAGCTTCCGTGAGACCATGTGGCGCGCCTTCGAGAACCCGCACACCTCCACCATGGCGCTGGTCTTCTACTACGTCACCGGCTTTTTCATCGCGGTGTCGGTCATGGCCAACGTGGCGGAGACGGTGCCGTGCGGCGCCGCACCGAACCGGGTCAAGCAGATGTCGTGCGGGGAGCGCTACGCATTGGCCTTCTTCTGCCTGGACACCGCGTGCGTCATGATCTTCACGGTGGAGTACCTGCTGCGCCTGGTGGCGGCGCCGAGCCGCTACAGGTTCGTGAAGAGCGTGATGAGCGTGATAGACGTGGTGGCCATCATGCCCTACTACATCGGTCTGGTCATGACGGACAACGAGGACGTCAGCGGCGCCTTCGTCACGCTGCGTGTCTTCAGGGTGTTTCGGATTTTCAAGTTCTCGCGGCACTCTGCGGGACTTCGCATCCTGGGCTACACGCTGAAGAGCTGCGCATCCGAGCTGGGCTTCCTGCTCTTCTCCCTCACCATGGCCATCATCATCTTCGCCACAGTCATGTTCTATGCTGAGAAGGGTTCTGGGAGCAAATTCACCAGCATCCCCGCAGCCTTCTGGTACACCATCGTTACCATGACAACCCTGGGGTGAGTAAGGCGGAGCCTGAGTGTATCTGTGTGCGTGCCGTGAAGGGGGCGGAGCCGTAGAGTTGTTTGTAGAACTGCTGGGTTGGAGTCCTTCCACCTCCACCGTACGGTTCTGGTCTTCTGGAGTCTGGATTGCTTTTGTGGTTGAAGTTCAAGTACAGCAGTTAGTGACGTGTGCCTCGGGGTTGGTCTTATCCTTTGGGGGCGTGTCTAATCTGAATTGGGAATGTGTCACTTACTGGTTTGATGTTTCTTAGCTGGTTGGCCTGTATTTGATACAGGGCCTTCTAGAGTCCTAGAACTCCCCAAGGCACTTTACAACACAACCAGCCATCCACCCATTCACACGCTGGTGGGGATGAGCTACAACGTAGCCACAGCTGCCCTGGGGTGCGCTGACAGAGGCGAGGCTGCAAGCACTGGCGCCACAGGTCCCTCTGACCACCACTGGGTTAAGTGTCTTGCCCAAGGACACAACAGCAGCATTCTCTGCTGGGACCCACAACCTTCCGCTCTAGCTGCCCCTGTGGTTCTCTTGCTGTGTCGCTGTCCCTGGTGCTGAAACACTTCTCAGTGTTTAACACAAAACTGACTTTATTGATGAGGTTTTCTGCTCAGACCAGCAGGACGTTTGATCCTCTGGCTACAGGAGGGTCTTTTGTGACGTCAATGTTTATGTTTTTTGCATTGCATCATGGGACCTGGGTGGCAACAAACGGCGTATTTAGCCTATAATGCAATAGTTTTGCATGCTTGGAGGAGGATTTAGCGACGCAGATAGATCATTCTTGCTGTGTGGTTGATGGTTTGGCCTGTGGGAGGCTTGATAAAAAGTTTTATTAGAATTTCCTCCGTAAAGGAGCGCGAAATATGAAATAGATGATTGCGGGCGACCCGACTGTGTGAAGAAAGCCTGGATTCCTGCAGCATCAGAGTTTGTGTGGCTCATTTGTTCATGGTAAGTGCTTGTAACTAAGTATTTGTTCATAAGATGCTTTTTAAAATATTCATCTTCGTGTAGTTTTATATCCACGGAGTCATTTAGTTTTTGCGTTCTGATTCAGGTGTCTCAGCCCGCGATCGTTATAATAATAAATAAATGAATAAGTAAAAACTAACAACACTGATTAATGAAGACTTACCCAGCTTTGCAGTCGCCGTGAGGATTTATCCACCCACAGGTGATGTGAATCACGCTGACTCTGCTAGCCGGCCGCTGCCGACTTCAGCACGACCACGGCTTTACCGAAGTCACGGCTTCCTGTTTTGCAGAATAGTTCAGCCAAACGTTCCTTGAAACACAATAATCGTAGACCTCCAGACGTTTGAAAGCCTTTAACTGTTCATGAGAGAAGGGTCCAGGGCTTTCTGTTGAATAGGAATAAATGTCTCCCCAGCAGCGTTGTGGAGAAAACACCGGCGAATCGGACCAACGTTTTCTGTCATCCCAGAGCTCAAACAGGCTTTAAATAACTTTATTTTTGTCTTCATTACAGACTTTAAGCTTCTCTCTAACCCTCCTGTCTTTAGACGTTAAAGTGTTTATATTTTGGGGATTTCGCCGGTAAACTCGCGTGAAAGTGTANACAGCGTGTCTGCAACTAGCAATGTTTTCCCCGGTGCGTACTCCGCCACGGCGTTAAACCTCATCAGTCTCATGAGGAGACGCTGACACCGGATCGGGACGTTGTCTAGGGTGCGGGAGTTGATAAGAGGCACAAGCGGTTTGTGGTCTGTGACCAACTGGAATTTTCCTAGCCCCACCAGATATTTCTGGAATTTTTCACACGCCCAAACACCTGCCAGCTGCTCCTTCTCGATTTGGGCGTAGCGGGTCTCTGCCTCCGTCAGACGCCTGGAACAGTATGCAACTGGTTTCCACTGATCGCCGTGGAGCTGCAGTAGCACCCCCCCGAGCCCATAGCTGCTCGCGTCGGCTGACACCGCTGTAGGTTTGGACACGTCATAAAATGTCAGCACTGGCGCCGTCGTGAGTATCTCCTTAATCTTTTCAAATGCTGCTTGCTGTGGGGGTCCCCAGCTCCAGGTGTTCTTCTGCTTCAGCAGTGTGTACAGGGGGTCTCCCACTGTTGCTAGGTTGGGAACATATTTCCCAAGGTAATTCACCATGCCAAGGACTCTTTTCAATTCTTGCACATTTGTGGGTGGAGAGAGCTGTTGTATGGCGTCGATTTTGTCTGGATCTGGCCGTACTCCAGATCGGTCGATAAGGTGCCCCAGGAAACGTAGTTCTCTCTGTTTAAAAGAACATTTTTCTCGGTTGAGCGTCAAACCGGCACTATTTATGCGCCGTAGCACCTTGTCGAGTCGGCTATCGTGCTCTTCCTCTGTAGCACCGAAAACCAGAACGTCATCCATGAACACCTCTACACCTTCCAATCCCTGCAGTGTCTCAACCATCTTCCTCTGGAAGATTTCGGGAGCACTGTTTATTCCAAAAGGCAGTCGCTTGAAGTTGAACCTGCCGAATGGTGTGATAAATGTGGTGAGTTTGCAGCTTTCTGGGTGCAGTGGTATTTGGAAGAATCCACTGGCTGCATCTAATGAGGTGAACAGTGTTGCGCCACTTAGCTTTGCTATAATTTCATCTGTTGTGGGGAGAACATACTGTTCCCTTTTGACTGCTTCGTTCAGTCTTTTAAAGTCTACACAGATTCTAGCTTTGCCGGTAGCCTTCTTCAGAACAGGCACCATCGGGGCACACCATTCCGTGGGCTGGGTTACCTTCTCGATCACTCCATTATTTTCCATCCTCAGGAGTTCCTCTTTAACTTTAGGCAACATTGGGAGGGGAACACGCCTGGCAGTAAACACAGCATGAGGTGCAACATTTTCTTTCAGTTCTATTTTTACTGGTTCTGTCTTTAAAGTTCCATGGTCACCAAACGGCCTCGTGCATGGCCAGGCTTGTTGGTAAATTGTCTCCTCAATTCTTCTCACCAGTTTCATTTCCACTGATTTTTCTCTGCTCAGCAGATTGTTCACTGAACTCCCACGTGCGACATACGCTGTGAGTGGGTATTTCTTGCCTTTGTAGGTGACTGAGGTCTGAATCCGGCCGATGCATTTTATTTTCCCCCCTGGGCTGTCCAGTGGGATGTGTGTTGGCTGCAGCGGTGGAGTGGGTATGATTGACAGGTAAGCTTCCTCACTGATGATTGTTACGTCTGCCCCAGTGTCTATTTTAAACTCCATCGGCGTCGAACCTATCAGCAGTTTAACGAACCAGTGCTCATTCTCCCCCACCGTCTTGGTTACAGCACCCAGGAAGTATGATTGAGATTGTTCAGCTGGTTCAGTTACAACCTCTCTCACTACTTTCTTGGTTCGGCACATTTTTCTCCAGTGGCCTACCTTCTGGCATGCGTTGCATGTTGTGCCCCTGGCTGGACATGTTTCCTCTGCGTCATGACCAGGTTTCCCGCATCGGCCACACTGCTGCCTTTGCCGGGCTTTATCTGTCGGCTTGCTGCGGGGCGCGCGGTACTTGCCGCGGTTCCTCTTAACCTCATTCACAGAGCCTCCTGCTGCTCCGCCTTGTAGGTTAATTTGGGCCGTAATTTCCTCTGCTTGCCTCACGGTCTCGATAGTTAGCGCCAGGGTCAGGTCTTTAGCCAACTGTAGCTTGCGTGACACCTCCTTATCCAACACGCCGACAACTATCCGGTCTCGGATGTTTTCATCTCTCGCTGCACCGAATTCACAGTGTTCCGACAGTTCATATAATGCTCTTATAAACGTCTCTGCTTTCTCACCCGGCCGTTGTGTGCGCTGGTGAAAACATGCGCGTTCATGTATGACGTTCCTTCTGGGAATGAAGTACTCATTGAACTTGGCTAGCACCCGGTTAAAGTCATCTCTGTGAGCCTCGTCGTCAAAGACGAAGGACCGGAAGATGTTTTCGGCTTCTTGGCCCATGGCGTATATCAGGCAGCTGACCTGAACTGTTCCGTCATCTTTATCCAGCTTCGTCGCGGTCCGGTAGCGGAGGAAACGTTGACGCCATTCCGGCCATTCCCCCGGCTTATCGAAGGCAAAACTGGGCGGTGGACTGAATTTAGCCATGGCTCCTCAGTAGCTCCCTCGTCCGTGTACTTCTGACACCATGTGAAGTGAATGATGAGACTTGCTGTTCAGTTTGACTCACTTTATTAACAGCTCCCACCTGGCAGTTACCGCTACAGCTCTAGAACTGAATGCCCCCTAACTGGGCGCGACCGAACTTCCCCCCCTGCCGTAAAGCATGTCCCAAAAGGGTCGCGAAGGTCCATACATACACCTGATTAAATCCAGACATCAGTGTGAGTTAACACAGGATATGACAGCCATCATGCCCTACTACATCGGTCTGGTCATGACGGACAACGAGGACGTCAGCGGCGCCTTCGTCACGCTGCGTGTCTTCAGGGTGTTTCGGATTTTCAAGTTCTCGCGGCACTCTGCGGGACTTCGCATCCTGGGCTACACGCTGAAGAGCTGCGCATCCGAGCTGGGCTTCCTGCTCTTCTCCCTCACCATGGCCATCATCATCTTCGCCACAGTCATGTTCTATGCTGAGAAGGGTTCTGGGAGCAAATTCACCAGCATCCCCGCAGCCTTCTGGTACACCATCGTTACCATGACAACCCTGGGGTGAGTAAGGCGGAGCCTGAGTGTATCTGTGTGCGTGCCGTGAAGGGGGCGGAGCCGTAGAGTTGTTTGTAGAACTGCTGGGTTGGAGTCCTTCCACCTCCACCGTACGGTTCTGGTCTTCTGGAGTCTGGATTGCTTTTGTGGTTGAAGTTCAAGTACAGCAGTTAGTGACGTGTGCCTCGGGGTTGGTCTTATCCTTTGGGGGCGTGTCTAATCTGAATTGGGAATGTGTCACTTACTGGTTTGATGTTTCTTAGCTGGTTGGCCTGTATTTGATACAGGGCCTTCTAGAGTCCTAGAACTCCCCAAGGCACTTTACAACACAACCAGCCATCCACCCATTCACACGCTGGTGGGGATGAGCTACAACGTAGCCACAGCTGCCCTGGGGTGCGCTGACAGAGGCGAGGCTGCAAGCACTGGCGCCACAGGTCCCTCTGACCACCACTGGGTTAAGTGTCTTGCCCAAGGACACAACAGCAGCATTCTCTGCTGGGACCCACAACCTTCCGCTCTAGCTGCCCCTGTGGTTCTCTTGCTGTGTCGCTGTCCCTGGTGCTGAAACACTTCTCAGTGTTTAACACAAAACTGACTTTATTGATGAGGTTTTCTGCTCAGACCAGCAGGACGTTTGATCCTCTGGCTACAGGAGGGTCTTTTGTGACGTCAATGTTTATGTTTTTTGCATTGCATCATGGGACCTGGGTGGCAACAAACGGCGTATTTAGCCTATAATGCAATAGTTTTGCATGCTTGGAGGAGGATTTAGCGACGCAGATAGATCATTCTTGCTGTGTGGTTGATGGTTTGGCCTGTGGGAGGCTTGATAAAAAGTTTTATTAGAATTTCCTCCGTAAAGGAGCGCGAAATATGAAATAGATGATTGCGGGCGACCCGACTGTGTGAAGAAAGCCTGGATTCCTGCAGCATCAGAGTTTGTGTGGCTCATTTGTTCATGGTAAGTGCTTGTAACTAAGTATTTGTTCATAAGATGCTTTTTAAAATATTCATCTTCGTGTAGTTTTATATCCACGGAGTCATTTAGTTTTTGCGTTCTGATTCAGGTGTCTCAGCCCGCGATCGTTATAATAATAAATAAATGAATAAGTAAAAACTAACAACACTGATTAATGAAGACTTACCCAGCTTTGCAGTCGCCGTGAGGATTTATCCACCCACAGGTGATGTGAATCACGCTGACTCTGCTAGCCGGCCGCTGCCGACTTCAGCACGACCACGGCTTTACCGAAGTCACGGCTTCCTGTTTTGCAGAATAGTTCAGCCAAACGTTCCTTGAAACACAATAATCGTAGACCTCCAGACGTTTGAAAGCCTTTAACTGTTCATGAGAGAAGGGTCCAGGGCTTTCTGTTGAATAGGAATAAATGTCTCCCCAGCAGCGTTGTGGAGAAAACACCGGCGAATCGGACCAACGTTTTCTGTCATCCCAGAGCTCAAACAGGCTTTAAATAACTTTATTTTTGTCTTCATTACAGAATGTAAGCTTCTCTCTAACCCTCCTCCTGTCTTTAGACATTAAAGTGTTTATAATTTGGGGATTTCGCCCGTTAACTTGCGTGAAAGCGTACGTCGCGTATTGATAGCAGGCCGTCTACTGCCACACAGCCACTCGCGCATGCACACAACGATGAAAAAATATGTCAACAAAGATTCTCCTATAGAGGACCAAGATGTTTAAAGGGAAGCTGAGCCCTGATTGAGAGAGATGAGGAGACACAGAGCCGCTCGGCGAGGACCGTTCTACTGGTTCTGGACCACTGAGGGAGGTTCCACTGTGTGTGTTCAGGTAGAACTCCAGACTGAACAAGTTCTTGGTTTCTAAATCTAAACCAGGGGTGCCCAGTCCTGGTCCTGGAGGGCCGGTATCCAGCAGATTTTAGTGGTGTCTCTGCTCCAACACACTTGATTCAGTGATTGAATCACCTGTGCAGCAGCTCATCAGGCTCTGCAGAAGCCTGTTAATCACCTGCTAATTGAAATCAGGTGTGTTGAAGCAGAGTTAGAACTAAAATCTGCTGGATACCGGCCCTCCAGGACCAGGACTGGGCACCCCTGATCTAAACGGTATAAACAGATGGTCCAACAGGATTTGGGTCGGTCTCAGCAACCAGAAGGCCTCTTCAGAACGACCCAGTTAATGAAAGATGTAAACAAAGGATTAGTTGTTTTTAATGATAACTGGTTCTGCTGAACACACTAAATCTGAAATATTAAAGAGATGAACTCCAGCCACAGGTTTGTTCTTCACTGTGTGAAATTTACTCTGATATGTTCTGTTCCTCTGAGTCCAGAACATATCAGAGATCCAGTGAGACAAAATCATATCCATCTCTATATGTGTGTGTGTGTGTGTGTGTCCTGTGGGGAACGGGCTTTTGCCTTTGCTGCTCTAACACACTTCTCTGTTTCTTTCACAAGTTTAAAATCTAGCCTCAAAACACTTCTCTAGATGGGCTTTGGGGCGTTCATTTTAAAGATGGTTTCCTTTATAGTGTTTTTTATAACGGTTTGATCTTAACTTACTGATCTTGTACCTTGACTACATCCTGCTTTAGTGTCTTGTTTTGTTTCACGGTGGTTTCAAAGGCACCTGTTTTAATAACCTTTATATTTTATGTGTGTCATGCTTTTAATCTCGCTGTTTTTAGATCTTCCTTTATTGTTCAGCACTGTGGTCAGCTCTCATGCTGTTTTAAATGTGTTTTATGAATAAATGTGACTTTAGTCGAGTCGCAGCTTCACCTTTTAGACTCCAGAAAGGAAGTCACTGTCTGAGTGTTGGAGCTCATGAGCCAGATCAGACCAGGAATACCGACGATGGGGGAGAATACACGAGCTAGGCAGCTTTATTTCTAGAGCACATTTCATACACACAAGCAGTTCAATGTGCTTCCAGGAGCAAGAACATAAAACATAAAAATCAATGTGACAACATAAAACAGCAGATTTTAAAATCAAATTTAAATACACAAAAAAAATTAAATGTAAAAGTCCCACTAGTCACATTTGTGTGTGTGTGAAATTTGGTCAGCATCTGACTCCTGGGGGAGCGGTGAGCTGCAGCGGTGGCCGCGCTCAGGACCTATTTGGTGGTTTAACCCCCCTTAATGCTGAGTGTCAAGCGAGGAGGCATTGGGTCTCATTTTTAAAGTCTTTGGTATGACCCGACCGGATTTGAACCCATGACCTCCCAGTCTCAGGGTGGACACTCTACCACTAGGCCACTGAGCTGGTTTAAGAAATGAGATAAAAGACAAAGTTAAAGGGTGAGCAGGTACAGCGCAGAAGGTGCAGCATCACAAACATTCATTCAAGGCTGATGAACACATGAACGTTACTAGAGCTGGGGCACATTGAGGTCATGAGGAAGCTGATTCCATCTGTGTGCAGCATAGTAGCTAAAAGCAGCTTCACCCTGGTTGGTTCTGACCCGGTTCAACCAGCTGACTGCTTCCTAAGGATCTCAGAGCCCTGCTGGGTGGAGATACTGGAAGGAGATCCGACAGGTATTTTGGCCCCATGCCATTAAGTGATTTATAAACTAGTAGAAGCACTTTGAAATGGATTCTGTAGTTTACTGGTAACCAGTGTAGAGATCTAAGTACAGGAGTGATGTGCTCGGTTCTCTTGGTTCTGGTTCAGACTCTAGCAGCAGCATTCTGAAGAAGCTGCAGTTGCTTCACAGCTTTTTTGGGAAGACCAGACAGAAGACCATTCAGTAGTCCAGCCTGCTGGAGATGAACCCATGAATGAGTTTCTCTAGGTCTGGTCTGGACATGAGACCTCTGAGTCTTGCTGTTTGATGAAGATGATGAAACGCTGATCTAGTTATAGCCTTGATGTGACCAGTGAAGCTCAGGTCTGAATCAACCATGACACCAAGATTTCTAACCTGNCCGAGAAAAAAAACTTCTGGGACTCAGAAAGCGAGCCGGACCGCGCGAGGATCCATGTTTCTCTGGTTTTACGCACTGATTTGACGCGTAAAGTCTCCTCTGGATGAACTGGGGGTGTTGGATACGTCTGTTGCCCCCCCCGATGTCCCCCGGTGGTTTCGGTACTCTGAACGTCCACCGAGCCTCCGCTGAGCTCCAGGAGCCTCATGGCAGCAGGAGTCGCATCTTGGATACCGTTCGCCCGCGCGGCGGCCATCGGGTGGATGCCGGTGGCCAGCGCGCCCATGCCTGTGCCTCCGGGGGAGAAGCAACGCGCCAGAAACGGGCTGATCGTTCTGAACGTGAGCGGCACGAAGTTCCAGACTTGGCGGGACACGCTGGAGCGGTACCCGGACACCCTGCTGGGCAGCTCCGAGCGCGACTTCTTCTTCCACGATGAGAGCAACGAGTACTTCTTCGACCGCGACCCGGACATCTTCAGGCACATCCTGAACTTCTACCGCACCGGGAAGCTGCACTACCCGCGGCAGGAGTGCATCTCCGCCTACGACGAGGAGCTGGCGTTCTTCGGCATCATCCCGGAGATCATCGGGGACTGCTGCTATGAGGACTACAAGGACCGGCGGCGGGAGAACCAGGAGCGGATCCAGGACGACGAGGAGAACGACCAGACCAACGAGCTGGTGTCCATGGATGCCAGCTTCCGTGAGACCATGTGGCGCGCCTTCGAGAACCCGCACACCTCCACCATGGCGCTGGTCTTCTACTACGTCACCGGCTTTTTCATCGCGGTGTCGGTCATGGCCAACGTGGCGGAGACGGTGCCGTGCGGCGCCGCACCGAACCGGGTCAAGCAGATGTCGTGCGGGGAGCGCTACGCATTGGCCTTCTTCTGCCTGGACACCGCGTGCGTCATGATCTTCACGGTGGAGTACCTGCTGCGCCTGGTGGCGGCGCCGAGCCGCTACAGGTTCGTGAAGAGCGTGATGAGCGTGATAGACGTGGTGNTTCTCTTGGTTCTGGTTCAGACTCTAGCAGCAGCATTCTGAAGAAGCTGCTGTTGCTTCACAGCTTTTTTGGGAAGACCAGACAGAAGACCATTCAGTAGTCCAGCCTGCTGGAGATGAACCCATGAATGAGTTTCTCTAGGTCTGGTCTGGACATGAGACCTCTGAGTCTTGCTGTTTGATGAAGATGATGAAACGCTGATCTAGTTATAGCCTTGATGTGACCAGTGAAGCTCAGGTCTGAATCAACCATGACACCAAGATTTCTAACCTGAGTCTTTGTTTTTATTCCTCTGGAGCCAAGCTGAGCAGTAACCTCCATCCTATCCTTCTGATCTCCAAAGACAAGAACTTCAGTCTGGTCTTTGTTTAACTGGAGGAAGTTTGACTGCATCCACTCATTAACTTGCTCCAGACACTGACAGAGTGAGTCAGGTTGTTTGTCTCCAAAAGTTGTTCAGCTGGATCAAAACTGCTTCCTCAATCATTTTCCCAATAAAAGGGAGATTAGAGATTGGTCTGTAGTTATTCATCACTAAGGATCTAGTTTGTTTTTCTCTAGAAGAGGCTGAACAGCAGCAGTTTTCAATAATTTAGGAAAATACCTGACATTAAGGAACAATTAACAATGTTCAGTTCATCAGCTTTCAAGCAACTAAAAACATTTTTAAAGAAGTTTGTTGGCAGGTTCTTCTTGCAGGTAGGAATGTGCAATATGGCCTAAAATCTATATTGCGATAAATGTATATATTTATATATCACAATATATTCTTTTCTTCTGTTTCTACGTGTCTAAATGACTGTTTCTGAACAATCTCACATACCAGATGAATTGCAGAACAATTCTAAAAAGTATAGAATGTCATTTAAATAACATTTAATGTTCAAAACCTAAAGAAATTCAAAATACCTCAAATAGTTTTTATGTTTATGTTCTTTTTCCAAACAATGCAACAAAATACAAGCCAAATGTGATGAAAACACAAAATTCTAAATAGACCGCGAACACAAACAACTGCACAGATTCCCAAATGATCCCTGGTGCTTCTTTTAACGTCGTTCCATTTACTGTAGAGCAAGTGCATAAAATTATTAGAACTCTGGATCCCAGAAAACCCTCTGGCCCAGACATGATTGAACCCTATTTTTTGAAAATGGCTGCTGATTTCATTGCAGAACCTCTTACAGTTTTTTTTAACCTTTCTATCAAAAACAAACAAATACCATCAGTTTGGAAGTCTGCTTTTGTGACTCCTTTACTAAAAGGTGGTGACCCAGCTCTATTAACAAATTACAGACCAATATCTAATCTGTGTGTCCTGGCAAAAATTCTAGAGACCCTAGTAAGTGAACAATTGAAAGACTTTTTATATTCAAATGACCTTCTCTCAAGTCTGCAATCAGGTTTCAGAAAAAAGCACAGCACCATCACTGCAGCCACAAAGGTGATCAATGACATACTTGTTGCTCTGGATATAAAGCAGTACTGTGCCTCACTTTTTATTGATCTGTCAAAAGCCTTTGACACTGTAGGCCATGCTGTTTTAAAACATAAGCTTCCTTGTTTGGGATTGTCTGAACATGCGATCTCATGGTTCACAGACTACTTGAATGACAGAACTCAATGTGTTAAATGTGATGGGTTGTCCTCTGAATTTTTGAGTGTCCACAAGGGAGTACCACAGGGTTCAGTTTTGGGACCCCTCTTGTTCATTATGTATATTAATGACATAGGACAAAATGTGTCGGATGCTAATATGCACTTTTACGCTGATGACACAATCATTTACTGTTTTGGAACATCCCCCACTAAAACTGTTGAAGTCTTACAGAAAGCTTTTAATGAGGTCCAACAAACACTTCTGCAGTTAAAGTTGGTCCTCAATGCTGACAAAACTAAACTAATGTTGTTTTCACACTCTAAAAAAAGACCTCTAAGTATGCCCCCAGTGACCACTCTGGAGGGAAATATCATAGAGGTGGTCCACACATAAAATACCTTGGTGTCTGGCTCGATGACTCCCTCTCCTTCAAGCCCCATATAGATAATCTTGTGTAGAAACTCAAACTCAGACTGGGTGTCTTTTTTCAAAATAAACTGTGTTTTTATTTTGAGGCAAAAAAACGACTAGTTACTGCAACATTTCTGTCTATTCTGGATTATGGAGACCTTTTGTATATGAATGCCTCAGCACAGTGTCTTGGTCAGATTGATGTGGTTCATCATGCCTCGCTGAGGTTTATTACTAACTGTAGACCACTGACCCATCATTGTGAATTGTATTCTCGAGTGGGATGGCCTTCTTTGTCCACCAGGAGGTTGGCACATTGGTACACTTTCATTTACAAGGCCATGCTTGGATTACTACCCAACTACATCTGTAACTTAATCTCACGGAGAAGTGTAACTTCTCACAGTCTGCGTGCAAACGATCAGTTGTTACTCTGTGTTCCGTTTGCTCGCACTGAACTGGGCAAAAGGGCTTTTGTTCACTCTGCTCCTTCTGCATGGAACAGGCTGCAGGAAAACTGGAAACTAACCGAGCTCATCTCCTTGAATACATTTAAAACCAGACTGAGAGCCCTTGAGACAGATTCCCTGTGTTGTAACTGCCTTCTGTAATTCTGTACATAACATGTCTGTAACTGGAAAAAAATGTTGTAACTGTAACTTTTGCTGCCTCTTGGCCAGGACTCCCTTGAAAATTAGGTTTTTAATCTCAATGGGACCTTCCTGGTTAAATAAAGAATAAATAAAAATAAAAAATATGGCGGCAGCGCAGGAACCACGTTGGTTTGAAACGGCTTAGTCATCAACATTAGATTATTTAGACTCCAAGGTGCGTAAGTCTGTCGGATATACACTGTTCACAAAAATGAAAGGCACACTTTAAAGAAACACATTAGATACATCAGATCTCAATATGAAGTTTGATATCTATACAAATAACGACAGGGCAATGTCTTAGGAACAAAAGGATGCCAAGTCCTTTAATGGAAATAAAAGTCTTCAGCCTACAGAGGGCTCAATTGTGTAGAGACCCTAAAATCAGAGTGAAATGAAGATGTGGCAGGCTAGTCCATTATTTCAAAAACTTCATTTCTGCAACTCCAAATGCTTTTCAGTATCTTGTGTGGCCCCCACGAGCTTGTGTGCATGCTTGACAACGTCGGGGCATGCTCCTAATGAGACAACGGATGGTGTCTTGTGGCATTTCCTCCCAGATCTGTGTGAGGGCATCCCTGAGCTCTTGTACAGTCTGAGGAGCAACCTGGCGCCGCCTAATGGACCCAAACATAATGTCCCACAGATGTTCTATTGGGCTTAAGTCAGGGGATCGTGAAGGCCATTCAATTGTTTCAATTCCTTCATCCTCCAGGTACTGCCTGCATACTCTTGCCACATGAGGCCGGGCATTGTCGTGCATTAGGAGAAAACCAGGACCTACTGCATCAGCGTAGGGTCTGACAAAGGGTTCAAGGATTTCATCTGGATACCTTATGGCAGTCAGAGCACCATTTCCTAGGCAGTAGAGGTCTGTGCGTCCCTCCATGGATATGCCTCCCCAGACCATCACTGACCCACCACCAAACCTGTCATGTTGAACGACGTTGCAGGCAGCATAACGTTCTCCTTGTCTTCTCCAGACTCTTTCACGTCTATCACAGGTGCTCAGGGTGAACCTGCTCTCGTCTGTAAAAAGTACAGGGCGCCAGTGGCGGACTTGCCAATTCTGGTGTTCTTGAGCAAATGCCAGTGGAGCTCTACGGTGCTGGGCAGTGAGCACAGGGCCCACTACAGGACGTCGGGCCCTCAGGCCATCTTCATGAAGTCTGTTCCTGATTGTTTGGGTAGAGACATTCACACCAGTGGCCCTCTGGAGGTCATTCTGTAGGGCACGAGCAGTGCTCAGCCTGTTCCGCCTTGCACAAAGGAGCAGGTATCGGTCCTGCTGATGGGTTGTGGACCTTCTACGGCCCTGTCCAGCTCTCCGAGAATAACCGCCAGTCTCCTGAAATCTCCTCCATGTTCTGGAGATTGTGCTGGGAGACACATTAAACCTTCTTGCTGCAGCACGTGTGGATGTGCCATCCTGGAGAAGTTGGACAACCTGTGCAACTTCTGTAGGGTTAAGGAATCGCCTCATGCTGCCAGTAGAGATAATTACTCAAGCCAAAACTAGCACGAGTGGAAAACCAGCCAAAAAAGATCAAGAGGGAGAAACTTGAAATGACCTCCACATGGTAAACCAGTCCTGTTTTGAGGGTTTTGTAATTGTTGCCACTTTAGTGCACCTGTCGTTAAGTCCATGAACACCAATACAGCTGAAAGTGATTAACAATGCCCTCAGCTGCTTCATCAACCAGAAAATTATCAGACAGGTTTCATTGATTTCATGCCAGGCCCAATAAAAAAAGTGTTCCTTTAATTTTTGTGAGCAGTGTACTTAGCGGCTTCTTATTTTTATCAAACTAAGTAGTGCAATGTCCCAGTACACCTGATATTCACATGTTTTTTATACAAAAACGACAGAAATCATTGATGTTAGACGCCATTGCTGCCTCCCTCTTTTCCGTCGCTGTGATTACGTCACGTTGTTCGTTACTCTGATTGGTCCTAGCGCTATCCAATTGCGTGCTGACATTTTGAAAGACAACCGTAGATCCCGCCTCACGACTGAGAGCCGTCAATGGGTCGTGGCCAGACTATATATTCACATATATAGGATGGCTTGCCAGGCTAGAAAAACAGTTCATTGTCATCAGAATCAGGTGTTGTGCCATGAAGTGTTTTTTATTTTATTTAGGCCATTTATTTTTATTCAATTTTTATTTAAGGATTTTGTCTGCTGTAAAATGACTCCCGCAGTGTTTAAACATTTTTTGGCCAGTGTGAAGCAGGCTTATGGCAGTGATCCACCCATCCATCCATTTTCATCCGCTTATCCGGAGTCGGGTCGCGGGGGCAGCAGCCTAAGGAGGGAAGCCCAGACCTCCCTCTCCCCAGCCACTTGGGCCAGCTCCTCCGGGGGAATCCCAAGGCGTTCCCTGGCCAGCCGAGAGACATAATCTCTCCAGCGTGTCCTGGGTCTTCCTTTGGGTCTCCTCCCGGTTGGACGTGCCTGGAAAACCTCACCAGGGAGGCATCCAGGAGGCATCCTAACCAGATGCTCGAGCCACCTCAACTGGCTCCTCTCGATGTGGAGGAGCAGCGGGTCTACTCCGAGCCCCTCCAGGATGACCGAACTTCTCACCCTATTTCTACGGGAGAGTCCAGCCACCCTGCGGAGGAAACTCATTTCGGCCGCTTGTATCCATGATCTCGTTCTTTCGGTCACTACCCAAAGCTCGTGACCATAGGTGAGGGTAGGAACGTAGATCGACTGGTAAATTGAGAGCTTCGCCTTTCGACTCAGCTCTCTCTTCACCACGACAGACCGGTACAACGCCCCCATCACTGCAGATGCAGCACCAATCCTCCTGTCGATCTCACGCTCCACCCTTCCCTCACTCGTGAACAAGACCCCAAGATACTTGAACTCCTCCACTTGGGGCAGGACCTCGTCCCTGACCTGGAGAAGGCATTCTACCCTTTTCCGACTCAAGACCATGGTCTCGGATTTAGAGGAGCTGATTCTCATCCCAGCTCCTTCACACTCGGCTGCGAACTACTCCAGCGAAAGCCGGAGATCACGATCTGATGAAGCCAACAGGACCACATCATCTGCAAAAAGCAGAGACCTGATCCTTAGGCCACCAAAACGGATCCCCTCACCACCTTGGCTGCACCTAGAAATCCTGTCCATAAAAGTTATGAACAGAATCGGTGACAAAGGGCAGCCTTGGCGGAGTCCAACTCTCACCGGAAACGAGCCCGACTTACTGCCGGCAATGCGGACCAAGCTCTGACACTGGTCGTACAGGGACCTAACAGCCCATATCAAGGGGCCTGGTACCCCATACTCCCAGAGTACCCCCCACAGGGCCCCCCGAGGGACGCGGTCGAACGCCTTCTCCAAATCCACAAAACACATGTATATTGGTTGGGCGAACTCCCACGCACCCTCCAGGACCCCCCCAAGGGTATAGAGCTGGTCCAGTGTTCCACGGCCAGGACGAAAACCACATTGCTCCTCCTGGATCCGAGGTTCGACTATCCGACGGACCCTCCTCTCCAGAACCCCTGAATAGACCTTACCAGGGAGGCTCAGGAGTGTGATCCCCCTGTAGTTGGAACACACCCTGCGGTCCCCCTTTTTATGGGAGTGATAACTACTAAAAACTGAGATTTAATGTAGTAATTTAAAAAATAACTGTTCAAATCATAGACGAAAGACAGCAAACCTTTTAATGAAGGTAGCGTAATTAGAAGGCGCATGTGGCAGACGTTTCAGAGGCGTCTTTGGTGAATTCCAAATGTATGCCGCCACTACATTGCGGCTAGCAAGCAGTGGTTTTAATTAGGGGTGGGAATTGATAGGTTTTTATCAACTCACTCAACTCAACTCAAACTTTATTTATAAAGCGCCTTTCAGGCACGGGAGTGACAACAAAGCGCTGTACATAAAAAAAAATCAATATCAATGGCATTGTCGATTCTGTCTATCGATCCAATTCCTTATCAATTCCCTTATCAATTCCCGAGTAGTTCAATAGGAGGCAGAAAATTAATCGCACACAGTTTCCTGCATTATAACTGTCAGTTTATTTATGATAATCAATTGTACCTGCTATCGTTTGGAAAAATCATTTCAAATGTTCTCCTTTATGCTCCTTGTGAAGGCAGAGTCATCTTCTTGCTGTAGTTTTTGCATGATGGGAAAAATCTCACCACAGGTCGGACTTTAGTCGCTGGAGTCTGCTAGTGTGGAGATGTGTATATAAGGTAGGGTGACCATATTTCCATTTCCAAAAATGAGGACAGAGGATCTGTGCCTACCGATGACGCCACACAAACCACGTTGGGACCCATTTTTTTCCCGGTGTTCTGTCAGAACTAAAATCAGATTCTGCCAACAAAATGGCTCTAGAACAATTCATATGTAAACCGAGGTGTTTTTGCAAACACTATAATGAATACTCCTGCATGGGCAGGGTTTGAATTACACAGAGGATTCTGGGGGAGCCCAGTGACGGGGGGGTGGGGGGGTCTGTTTGCCTTGGCCCCCAAAATGCCCTGATACGGCCCTGGACGTGGAGCTGAATTTTGAAGGTGATCTGAATTGTATCAAATATATAAATATCACATGCTTATGAATTATTGCTTTATGAAGGTCAAAAGATGTAGTGGAATAAATCTACCAACATTTTCATTTTCAAGAACTTTGTTTAGTTTTCTTGTTTTTATTTGAATGTTTTCCTGTCCTGTCTGGCTCTGATCTTCCTGCTTCTCCTCAATCCACCAGCATAAACTGTTTCCTGCTTCCTCCTGATTCACCTCCAGTTACTTTTGAACTAAACAGGTCAAATTAATCTACTGGCTGAAAAAGAGTGCGCTGGCGGCCGCGCAGGTGAGGTGAAATCACCTGAGCACAGGTGAAGCGCTCCGCTGCGGAGCGCGTCAGACACGAATAAAAGATACGATTAAAAGACAGAAGTACCAGATTATATGAACGGACATGAACGATCGCGTGTTAATTATATTTTTGGTGGCGCCACTTTGAGAACGTTACTGTGGCCGTGTGCAGCTGCCCGGAGCGCTTCAACAATCAGCATCATCTGTCCTCTCCGCTCAGAAACATCCCCGGTGCGCTGAGAGTCCATATAAATAATGTAATGTAGGTAGAAACAGGATCTTTTTTCGGGCTCCCCCTGGGTGTGTAGGCTGACGGCTTCCAGCTCCCCCGTAATTCAAACCCGGCTCCTGCATGCTGCGCAAGTGCGCAACGTGCGTGGTGACGTCATTTGCGCCGCCTGGAATTGATAAGAGAATCGTTTGCAAAAATGGCGAACGATTCCTAGGAATTGAAACAGTGGGAACCGGTTCTCAACAAGAACCGGTTTTTGATTCCCACCCCTAGTTTCAATGCATCACTGCTGTTGCTGCGGGTTATGGGCAGCTGTATGTAAAATAAAAAAAGTTCAGACCATCTCATGGCGCCGTAAGCTTCAACTGCGTCTTCTCCTGCGTCCACCCCACCCCCCCAACTAGCGCCACGGCTGGAAAAATGTATAGGGGAAACATTGATATTTAAATACTGGTTTCAGCAACGCTACCGCAGAGCCACGGTTAGCCAGGCCTGTTAGCATCAGCTAGCTGTTAGCTTCAGCTAGCAACAGCCTTGTTGAAAGAGAGAAAAACAAGCACTCACCTCTCAGGTTCCAGGGTATTCTGGTAAAATCCAGACTAGAAATGAATGATCGATAGATCCACAGCTTGTGCTCTGGTATTTTTTCTTCCTTGTTTGTCTGTAACCCTCTACAAGCAGTGGACTTTGCTGCACACTCATTCATGACTCATCGCCTAGGTGGGGACTTATTGGAACCCTTAGTGTACTTTCACTTTCTGCTTTGACTTTTCTCTCTTCAAACCCTTCTACTGTCTGCTGAATCAACACACACACACACACACACACAC
>SSNS01000493.1:67386-77328 GCA_006937985.1 Aphyosemion australe | reverse complement strand
CACACACACACACACACACACATACATACATACACACACACACACACACACACACACACACACACACACACACACACACACACACACACACACACACACACACACACACACACACACACGCACGCACGCACGCACGCACCGCACGACACCACGCACGCACGCACGCACGCACGCACGCACGCACGCACGCACACACGCACACACACACACACACACACACACACACACACACACACACACACACACACACACACACACACACACACACACACACACACACACACACACACACACACACACACACACACGCACACACACACACACCTTCATAGTTTTGAGCCTATCAAATGTTTCAGTGATATTAGAATGAACTAATTCTGAGCCACAAAGGCTCATGGGAAGTGTAGTTGAACTGAGCAGCTGCCAGCGCTTCAGGGGCAGAATGTGTGAAGTCAACAGGAAGTGAAGCTGGGAGACAGTTGGGCCGGCACAAACATTTAAATGTCCATCACAGGCAGCCGGCTGCGGCTGTGGGAGGACACTTTGACTGGTTCTGGAGAAAAATAGTTTCTGTCTGTCACAGAGTCCGTTTGTTCTCCCCTCAGCCCTGAAAGCTTTTGCGCTGCGTGTCAACATTCCACCGTCTCAAACTGTCAAAGTGTCCGCTCAGCGTTTTCTTCTGCCACTGGAACACGTTCCAAGACCATCAGTCAGCTCCCGTCGACGCTCCGTAAATCCTTCCACTTCCTGTCGGACACCGCAGCACACTGGACAGGTCCCAGCAGGGGGACCGTCTGAGTGACAAGTTATTTCAGTCCACCAGAACCAGTCAGATGGACTAAAAGACTCAGAATAAAAAGTCGTGAAAAGGGATCAGAAGTGGACATTTTTGTCCCTAATGACACCAGAGGGTAGTGAATTTTAAACCTGTTGCTATGCAAAAACTATTCATACAAAAAATAAAATATTTGAGATAATTCATAAAATAACCAAGACTGACTTGTAATAAATGCCCAGGCAGAAAAAGTTTTTTTAAAATAAATTACAGCAATGACATTGAGTAATCAAAGGGTTAAAATCCTCCAAATGATTGAAATGTTTATAGGGTTGAGCAGGGCTGAAGTAGTTTAACGGGTCTATGAAAAAAAGCAAAAAAAAAAATGAATGTGTACATTTTTATAGCCACTCTTAGGAGCGGACTCGAGAGTAAATTAAAGTAACACCTGAGGGTTAAAAGATGGAGAAGTGGAACCAAAAAGAAACACAGCTAGCATCCAATCAGAATCAGGGTCAGGTTTATCACCACATTCTCACGATGCATCGGCCCAAAAGAAGCCTCCACCTGGATGTAACTAAGCAGACAGGTAGGAGCCTCCTATTGGATCATGACTGGATGGGTAACAAGTTCTTTAACCCAACTGGAGCAACGAGCTGCTTCTCATGTCTTCAACAACCGTGTGGAAAGACACATCTGGTGGTGGTGGAACAGATGTTAGTCTGTGTGAGAAGGGTCACATCACTGGCATGCATCAAGCAGAGAAAACATCTAAGGAGATGCAGAAACGACTAAAACTGGGTTCAGAACTGTCCAACGCATTATTAACAACTGGTGTGATGAGTCCAGATGGAGCCTGTTCCAGAGTGATGGGTGCATCAGGGTAAGAAGAGAGGCAGATGAAGTGATGCACCCATCATGCCTAGTGCCTACTGTACAAGCCTGTGGGGGCGGGGCTATGATCTGGGGTTGCTGCAGGTGGTCAGGTCTAGCTTCAGCAACAGGATGTGCTCCAAGAATGAGGTCAGCTGACTACCTGAATCTACTGAATGACCAGGTTATTCCATCTTCCCTGATGGCACGGCCATATTCCAAGATGACAACGCCAGGATTCATGGGGCTCAAATAGTGAAAGAGTGGTTCAGGGAGCATGAGACATCATTTCCACACATGGATTGGCCACCACAGAGTCCAGACCTGAACCCCATGGAGAATCTTTGGGATGTGCTGGAGAAGGTCAGACTCTACCATCATCAATGCAAGATCCTGGTGACACATTAATGCAACACTGGATGGAGATAAATCTGGTGATGCTGCAGAAGCTGATGGAAACAACGCCACAGAGAATGTGTGATGTAATCAGAGCTAAAGGAGGTCCAACCAAATATTAGAGTGTGACCTTATGTTTGGCCCGGCAATGTAGTTAAACATACGTACATTTATGTATATGTCTAAAACACACATTCAGTCATGCAACTGTGTGTGCAGCATGAGTTTCCTCTAACAGTCGTTAGACTGAAGACAGTTTATTCCTGGGAGGGTTCTCTAGTGAGCGTTTGAAAGCTCAACAGCTGATGAAAGTTGCCTCAGAGACACAAGAACATTAAAAATAGTCCAATAATGTCTAAAAGACACAAAATAAGGACAAAAAATGTAAAAACAACAAAAACAAAACTATCTAAAACACTTAGACACACAAATGACTCAAAGCTACACAACATATTATTTTAACTGTCTTTGTAAACATTCTAATTGATTTAGCTTCTTTTATTTCAGATTCCAGTTTATTCCATAAATCGATTCCATACACAGAAACGCATCTCTCTAAAACCTTGGTCCTAAACCTTGGTTTAAAAACATCTCACAACCTTTTAAGTTATAACAACTCTGTCTCTTCAAATTTCTTTTGGATATTTCTTGGTAGCGTTTTATTATGAGCTTTAAAAACTAATCTCAACATATTGTAATCAACTAGATCCCCAAACCTCAACACTTTCAACTTATCAAATAAGGAACCAGTTGGAGTTCTATAGCTACTTTGCTACTTTAATGATCCTTATTGCTCTTTTTTGTAAAATCAAAACAGGGTTCGTGTATGTTTTGTATGTAGTGCCCCAGATTTCAATGCAGTAAGTCATATAAGGAACAATAAGTGAATTATATAATAAGTATAATGCCTTTTTATTGAGAAAATCCTTTACTTTATGCAGTATAGCAATTGCTTTTGCTATTTTTGTTTTTACACCATTTATATGCGGCTTCCATGTAATATTTTCATCAATAATGACCTCTAAGAACTTAATTTCCCTCACCCTTTCAAGATCAACTTCTTCTATAGACAGTGACATGTCAATATCTACTCCTCTAGGACCAAACAACATAACATGAGTTTTCTCCAGATTTAGGGACTTATTTATTTACATTGAACCACTGTTTCAGTTTTCCTAATTCTTTTTGAAACACTTCTCTTATATGTTCTATATTGTCACTTGCATACAAGAATGTTGTATCATCTGCAAATAAAATACAATTTAACAATTGGGATACCTTTGCGATGTCATTAATGTAGAGATTAAAAAGTTTGGGACCTAAGACGGACCCCTGAGGAACTCCACATGAGATGTTGCACATGTCTGATTTCACATTATTTATCTGAACATATTGTTGCCTGTTCCTCAAGTCATAATAAAACAACACAATCATTGTGTGTTCAGGGAAGTGTTTTAAGCATGAAGCCATTTTTCTCATTATAACACAAGGTCCACACGCGCAAGCACACACGCACACACATTATTATCCCCTGGTGGTCTGAGATTAAAAATGAGAACCTGATTGAAAAGACAAGATAACACACTACGTTCATATGTTCAGATTACCCTTTGGTGCATGCGTGACAGCTAGTCTGTTTATTTAGTTTAGGTTATTTGTTTATTTGACAGGGACGGTGCGTGGCATTCAGCCGTACCAGTATTCGCTATGAGCTAAATTTCATCCGTAGTCCCTGAGCAGGAAGAAATAAAATACTGTAGCGTGAGGGCTAGTGCCACATATTTAAAGATGGATCAATAAAATGTAATACTTCATATAAATATGAATTATTAATCTTAATGATCTTTGAATGTTAATTTAACATTAATCTAGGGTCTTTTACCTGTAAGTAATCCACACACTTCAGAATAATTCAGACAGAGTCAAGAAAATAGTTATAAAAATAAATTTAATACTATATTTCTCAATCAATGATGACACAGGACAATTACTATGAATGATGGTTGTAAACAAGATACTGAGACAATTAATGAGGTGATGTAGTGCAAGCTAGATGAGGTTGCCTAATCAGCATTAAGTGTCTTAGATCCTATGATGTCTGGGTTAAATAAAATTTGGGATGGTGTAATAAGTTATCAAATTAATAAAGACCATTTGACACCAGCGAGCAGGGCTGCTTCACCTTGTGGAAGGTCCCGGTGACTCCAGGGTCAGTAGAGGTCGTGCTGACGATGTTTTTCAGTGAGGAGGCCTCTATGGAGCTGTAGCGGGCCCCGATATGAACCGATGATCTGGGTGACTTCCGGTGACTGCGGCGTTTGGTGAAGTTGCTTTGGCTTAGAGGCAGTTCACAAAAATAGTTGATCTTTGGTCAAAAAGAAAGAGGATGGTTCCTTATTACCAGTGTTGGGAGTAACGAGTTACAAAAGTAATTAGTTACTGTAATGCATTGCTTTTTGCTGTAACGTGGTAATGTAAGGCATTACAGAAAAAAATCAGTAATATTTTACTCTGTACAATGTCAGTAACGCGTGCATTACAACACATTTTCAACCAGGAATCAATTAGTGAGTTTTCTTCAGGGTTCTAATTACGGGGAGCCTGAATAAAGGTCCAGTTTCGATATGACATTATTTATATGGACTCCAGCCCACCAGGACTTCTATTGAGCAGAGAGGACAGAGACGCTGATTGGATGCGCTCCAGCTGCGCGCACCACGTCCACAGTAACATTCTCAAAGTCACGCCACCCAAAAAAAAAAAACCATTTAACACGCGATCGTTCATGTCCGCTTTCTGGCACTTTCTCTTTTACTCATGCCTGACGCGCTCTGCCTCAGCGGAGCTCATCAGTGCCCAGGTGACATCAGCACACCTGCGGCGTGCAGCGCACATTTCGCTATTTTTGCAGCGCAGATCCCAGAGCTGCTTAGATTAAAAGTAGGCTAGCTCACTATGTGGAAAAAGTAGGAAATCCAGGAAGCAGTTTTTCTGGAGAATTGAGAGGAGATACAAGATAAGAGAGAGGACAGGAAAATAGTCAAATAAAAAACAAGAAAACTAAATAAAGTTCTTGAAAAGGAAAAACTAGGTAGATTTTTACCCACTACAAATGATTAACAACATAAAGCAATAATTTATAAGCATGTAATATTTATTTATTTCATAAAATTCAGATCACCTTCAAAACTCAGGTCCGCACCCAGGGCCGTATCCAGGCATTTGGGGACCAAGGCAAAATACAGGGTGGTGGAGCCACCCCCTTCCCCCCACACACCGCTTGCACGCTCAGTTAATTTAAGATGGCAGCGTGTTAAGCGTACAATTTTTTGTTGCATTTCTTTCATACAAATTCATTTTCTGGGGGTCCTGGCCAGCTTTGGACACTTTCATGCCCAGGGGCAATCATCCTCCAGCCCTGATGGAGGTGATCAGAAGGACCTGCAGAGCAAAATCTTTCTGCTTCTGCTACTGTGTGTCTAGATTTCTAAGCTACACAAGATCAGCAGAAGAGAAACGTTCACACAAAATGTTTCACTTCCTGTAGTCAGACTGAGCAGAGGTGAGTGAACCTGCAGCTGATCTAACGTTAGATAGAACATTCTCCAGATGGGCATACGCCCGTTACTTTAAGTTTGTGATGAATAAGGATATGAAGAACATTGTAGTCAAATGCTCTTTACACCTAAAGAACTGTTGTTATATCTGACTGTTTTAACCACAACCCCTAGCCCAGTCAGATACCACATCACCTTCAGCTGGATGTCTAATGAGCTAATTGAGCATCATGAGCTACATTTAGATTCCCAAATCCATATTATTTTGGTGAAAGTAACTTAAAGTAATGCAAAAGTAATGTAATGCCTTACATTTTAAAATCAGTAATATTATAATGTAACGACTTACTTTAAAATGTGAGTAACAAGTAATAAATAATGCATTACAGTTTTGAAGTAACTTGCCCAACACTGCTTATTATTATTATTATTAAAGGGGTCAGCACCTGAAATCTTCACTTTTCCACTTGTAAAAATGTCTATAATGGTTTCCTAATGATGTTTCACTGGCTGAGAAGCCGATATTTAACATAGACGCGTTTGTTTAATCTTGCCTTCTTCAACCAGCTCACATGCACCCCACCAGCACGCGCACTCCAAAACCAGAACTTGAGCTCTGGCCTATATGCCGACACAAAGGCCGAATATAAACAAATATTTATTTATTTTATTTATTCTTTATTTAACCAGGAAGGTCCCATTGAGATTAAAAATCTCATTTTCAAGGGAGTCCTGGCCAAGAGGCAGCAAAAGTTACAGTTACAACATATATATATTTTTTTCAGTTACACAGACATGTTATGTACAGAATTACAGAAGGCAGTTACAACACAGGGAATCTGTCTCAAGGGCTCTCAGTCTGGTTTTAAAAGTATTCAAGGAGATCTTGAATATGAACAGCAGCGAACAAACCAGCACAACAAAGCTCATTTCATAACGTGAAACGCATAAATGATGTCTTACCGTTGACGACTCGTGTTATAATCCGTGTTATGGGAGACAAAACTCCGATCGGTGTGTGTATTCCATCTTCACAACAGCATAAGAGCCGATGCCTGGCTGTTAGCTTACTTTGTCCCAACTCAACAACAAGCGAGGACGCCATTACGCACGAGGCGAGGCTCGGGCTCGTAAATACACGGTTAGATCCCGTAGGTCACTGCCAGGTCGGGTTCAGTTATAACTTTTGTTGTTTTGGAGCGAGACGCTGAAGCTGCTTCCTGCTTCCTTCCACCAATCAACGTGCCCCTCAGTCCCGCGCTTGCGTGTCTGACACAGCCGAAATATCGCGCGTGATCTCGCGAGAAAATATGCCCTTCACAATAAAGGATTAAAAAATCACATTTTTAAGTTATTTTTCCAATACAATTTATTTTAATGGTCTAAAAGACTAGAATAGGATGTAGATATCCACGGTGTTATAGGTGATGACTCCTTTAAGCGTTCTCCTGGCCGGCCGAACCAAGGAGGCTTATCTTGTTTGTTTAGATTCACCTCTTTGAGAGGAGGTGACTTGAGCTTTTGTTTCAGGAACTGAAGTGTTCTGGCCGGGCTGGAGGTTTTATCACTCTAATTGTTTATTAATTTGGGCGAATCAAATTTTGACACATTCAAGTGGGTGTTACCAAAATACCTCAGACATCACGTTTCAGCAACACTTAAAGATGACTCAGCTTAATGTGGTGTGCATCTTATTAACTTAATGTGAGTGCGAATTAAATATTCAAACACAATACTATTATTTGTGAATGTTTATCTGATGAGATTAGCATTACTTAAATGAATCCTAAATTGTGTAATCAAAGCAACATTCTGCAACTTTTACACCTTAAAATTATGCTTTTTTGTAAATTTTTTGCATCATACTATTATCTATTATGTTCATTTTCATACCTGTGATAGTGTTGAGGGTCCCACGTCTGTTTACTGCGCTATACAGTTTTTGTGCTTCGGGTAGCGTCGGAAGTACTGACTGGGTGTTGTTTTACAGCAAAATATGGCAAGCCAAAGGGATAAAAAAGCACGCTTTCTAAACGCGCCTTATGTCCACCAAAATGCGCATCTTGAACACGCGTTTTGACGCCAAAGGGGGCAAAAACCCACGTGTTCTAAAAGCAAGCATTATGTCCGCCAAAACTTGCGTCTCGAACGAGCGTTTTGGTGGACACAATGCCAGTTTAGAACGCGCATTTTTTATCCCTTTGGCTTGCCATACTTGTATAACGTAGACTCGCTGTAGCAGTGGCAGATTCACCAAAGAAAGCTAGAAATCCCTTATCAGAGGAATCTAGGAAAAGAAAAGGAGAACGTGATAGAGCAAGAGCAAAGACCAGAGTTATTATTGGGCCGTCTTTTCCTCGCTGGAGAGCTCTTTTAGAAAGAACAGCATGAACTACGGACTCTGACCTAGCCGTGCTGCTAATGGCTAGGTAAGTAATAAATGATTTCACCAGGGTTATTGTGTTTGGTCGGGCATAAAGTTGTTAAACAGTCCTGATAAAACTATTTATTCAATGTGTGGAGGTGGAAACGTTAGTTTTCGTTGTTTTGCCTGATATTAGGAATGTAAACATGCCTCTTATGCCCGAGAGAGATTTAATGTTACGACAGTGACGTTACGCAGCAAGCCTCTAGAGGGCGACAGAGACCATATAACTGCAAAGTTGCGGAATGCTGCTTTAAAGATATGAAAACAGGAACAACATTCATTTTAACTTCATCATTCATTCTTATTGTTATTGCGATAGAGGGTTTCACATATTGTCATTCAAACAGTATGATTATACATTCAGATTGTGTTTGTAAAAGTCTTTCACGAGGCAGGAAAGGTGAACTTTATTCAGAAAAGAGATAGGAAAGTCTTTGCAGAATCCTTGAGTTTCTTCCTCGAGTCGTGATGTCACCTGCTGGATAAGCTAGCGGCACTTAGACCAAACTAAGAGCACATGACTCTGGGCACAATCAGAGTGTCCCGACATGGTGAAGTGACCTGTAACCTTCAAAGTGTAACACAGTTCATTTTAGGAGAAAAACCATGGGGCCATGTCGTTACAATACGATACAATTAATCTCTCAGCACATATACAGTAATTCATAACCGTATAAAACAGATGTTCAGAGTTCTACACGGTTAAAAGCCACAATAGAAACATAACAAAATAATACAGTAATATAAAACACAACAATACAGTGTTAATAGGGCAGCAGTAGCTCAGGAGGTAGAGCGGGTTGTCCAGTAATCAGAAGGTTGCAGGTTCGATCCCGGCTCCGGCCAGAGAATGCTGCTGTGTGTCCTTGGGCAAGGCACTTAACCCGCCTTGCCTGCTGGTGGTGGTCGGAGGGACTGGTGGCGCCAGTGCTCGGCAGCCTCGCCTCCGTCAGTGCGCCCCAGGGCAGCTGTGGCTACATGGTAGCTCATCCCCACCAGTGTGTGAATGGAAGAATGACTGATTGTGTTGTGAAGCGCCTTGGGGGGTTGTAGAACCCTAAGAAGGTGCTATACAAATACAGACCACAACAATACAGTGTTAATATGGCAATAAAAGTCATGATTAATGGGTGCATGATTGAGTAGATTTCAACCATGATTTTATCTTATTTTTAAAACCAGTGCTGTCTCTGATCTCCGTTGGTACTGACTTCCAAAACTTGGAGGCCCTAATAGAGAATGCTGATCTGCCAAACTCAGTATGTCTATACTGTACAGCACAGTGACCTCCACTGGTCGCCCTAGTTGTTCTCCTGCTCTCAGGAAGTAGTGATATGAACTCCTGTAATGGAGGCGCAGCCGGATTATTCATTACTCTATATGCTAAACAAGCATTAGTGAAGCATATAAAATTATCAAAGGTCAAGAGTTTGTGCTTTTGAATAATGTTACAGTAGTGATAATCTAATGTTTTTTTTGTCTAGCACTTTGAGAGTTTGTTTATATAGTGTTTGCAATCTATGAAGCACTTTTAAAACAACACCATTGACCAAGGTGCTTCATACCACAAGACACTAATTAAATAAATACAAAAAGAATCACTGTAAAGCTACAACTTCCTGTTGAGTTAAAAGCCGATGAGAAAAAATGAGCTTTAAAGGGTGAGTCACACCATGGGTGGAGTCTAATGTCACCCACACCTCCTGTTAGAAAAATGCTCATGCATGAGGAGAACATGCTAACTCCACACATGCATGAGGAGAACATGCTCACTTCACACATGCATGAGGAGAACATGCTAACTCCACACATGCATGAGGAGAACATGCTAACTCCACACATGCATGAGGAGAACATGCTAACTCCACACATGCATGAGGAGAATGTGCTCACTTCACACATGCATGAGGAGA
>SSNS01000493.1:37386-62386 GCA_006937985.1 Aphyosemion australe | reverse complement strand
CAGCAGCACCTTCGATCTGATCATGCTGTCTAAATAAACTCGATATGGTTCTTCATTAAAACCCAGAGAGATGCTGCAAACGCCTGCAGCTCACGTTCAACCAGAACCCAGAGTGTCTCAGGTGTGCCACTGGATCACCTGAGCTCCACCTGTCAGAAACACGAGAACCTCCTGCAGCACAGGAGCAAACTGCTCTGAAGTTTTCTGTGAAATGATTCTGCAGAATCAGCAGAAGTCGGGTCACAATCATGCAGACGAAGAACATCAGTTTGTGATTTTCTGTTTTCTTGTTCTTAGTGTGAGATGCCTTTAGAGTGCCTCTCTGAGGTCTAAACCTGGCTCGCCTCAGTCTTCCTTCGGTTAAACGACAGTCAGACCAAAGCCATGCTTTTTAGCCCCTAACACAAACTAGCCTAGGTGTTAAACCAGATTGTGACCTCTCAATGACCTCTAAAATCATAGCCACTGTCAGGTCTTGTTTATATCAACTTCGCCACACTACACGGCTTAAATCCATCCTCAAACCGCCGCATCTTGAGTCTGTTACTTGTGTGTTCATTACCTCCTGTCTGGACCACGCCCAGAGACCATAGACATAAGGTGGAGACATGCAGGTTGAGGAGGCGTGGCTCCCCCTAGTGACGTGTTAAGGAAGGTTTTCTCAGAACAGGAGGTTTTCTCTCACCTTTTTCAACTTTCTAATTTACATAAACAGTAGGTCACACACGGCTTTGACCTTTTGGCACGCTGCTGTTAACCAGTCAAGCTGTCTTAGTCAACAACAACGAGGAACATGTAGGTCCTCTTTAATTTGAGCTGGATCTTGCCGGAACAGGATTCGGGAACTGTCTTACTTTGAAGGGACGCGTTCCCGTAATTGTCTGCTAGGATCCGTTAACTCGTACTGCTACCTCGTGTTTATAATAGGTAATCATGTTGAGTTTGTCAGGGACTTGCGGGTAAGTGGTTTATTTGTTCATTCTCATTCTGTACAATTTGATTCCTTTTTATGCTCCACCCATTAGCGCTGAAATGAATTCTTTTAACTTTTTAACTCCATAACCTGTTTCAGTCATGGTGTTGCTTGTTTAGGTTGAATGTGGAACACGGACACTGTGGTGACATCTAGTGTTTAGAGGTGGTATTGCAACAACAGAACACAACGGGGTGTTGGTTCACTGCTGACACGTGAAGTGAGCAGCCAGCACCATGTCCAGAGATGAATCGTACAGGGTCAGGACTCATTTATACTAGTAAGTTTATTTAACAACAGTATTTACCGTTAGAACATCTTCTGGGCTCAGAATCAGCTGCTTGACTTGGCGAGTCGGCCATTTTACACAGTCCCAGCCTCGCCTTGCCGAGCAGACTTATTTCAGCAACGGTGCCCTCTAGCTGAATCTATAACGCCCCGCCTGTGAGAGTACAAGGCTTGTTTTTGGCACTCAGACATCAATTCTTATTACTGTACAGCCAGACAGGACACAGGGGAAAAAAAAATATATATATATATATATATATATATATATGTATATATATATATATTTATATATATATATTAGGGCTGTCAATCGATTATATTTTTTAATCGCGATTAATCGCATGAGTGTCCATAGTTAACTCACGATTAATCGCAATTTTTTTTCTTATTCAAATATTTCTTATTTCAACTATGGAGTGGACAAATGTACTTTTTTAAGAAAATATGTTTATTATAACTGTACCAAACAAACATGATAAATACACTCCAGTATCCTCCTCAGAAAAAAAATATTCAAAAGTGCAATTAGGCATTACCTCCCACACAACAACTCCTTATATGGTTCCACCATAAGGACTCACAAAATCAACACGTGTGGTACTAAAACAAGGACAAAGGGAGGAGTGTGATAAAGAACTAGGACTCTGCCTATTTGGCACATTTTAAATATATCTTATTATTTTTAACAAAAATATAAGGCAACACTTCTGTTTTGTTTTTTGTTTGTTTTCAGCTGATGTTGCTGAACTGTGCCCCCCCCCCCCCCCGAGTTATTCTGGTAAGCTATAAGCTATCAATTAATTTTTCCCGGATTTTTTCCAGCGGCAAAACAGGCAGCACATTTTTTTTATTTTTCTGTAGGTTATTGAATTATATTGTGACAGAATGATGATGCTATCTCATCAGCTCAGACCTCAGCTGAGAGGCCCCGGCTGGTTGCAGCGCTTCGAACACAGGAATTAAATACTCAATAAAAGTAAACAAGCTGTACCCTCCTCCTCGGTCCCCGCGCCATTTAAAAACACTGTTTTTATCTTTAAAATCCAGCCGTGGAAATCCTAAAAAGAAATTGACTTGAGGGTTTAATACATTTTTACACGTGATTCAAAGGAAATTTGCCGCTGGCCAATGGCTTGTTCCTGCTTCTTATTTACGTCAGACTATGGAACGTGAGGAGGGCCAAAACAAAACTACGGAAGCCTGCGCGTTAATCGCGCGTTAAAAAAATGAATGCCGTTAAGGGGGCTTTGCATTAACGCATTAAAAACGCACTAATTTTGACAGCCCTAATATATATATTTAAATTTAGCTTTTTATTCAATTGTTCCATATTCAACCTTTAACTTAAAAACTATAGTCAACTTTCTTTGATACATGTAGGTCTATATTTCATTTAATCAGTGATACTTTCACTTTGGATAAAAGTAAACCGTATTTAATGAATTTTGTTTAATTTTCAAAATATAAGAAAGAGCAAGGCATGCTGGGAAATCTGTTCCATCCAATCAGCACTGCTGAATGATAAGCACTAGCTAGCACTTTCAACTAAACATTAGGTTGATATCAAACAGGATAAAACGGCTCATTTGTTGTCAGTTTTGCTAACTTTCAGCACAGCTTTGCTCAGATGTGAGACGGCAGATTTCTTTTTTTTACTAATCTGGTGGATTTTTGGCATGTGCTGCTGTTGCCCAGAGGCTGGGCGCTCGTTTTAGTATTGGGTGGTTTGTGGAGTCAACCCCATATTCTTGCTTTTATTGAATAAAGCTCAGATTTCAAACACCTGTCAATGCAGTGCTGTAATTGAACATCAAACAAACAAATACTCATATAAGTAAAAATAAACAGAACAAACTGATGCCATTGAAGGTCAGCGTTGCCACAGACGTGAATAACAGAAAATGAAATTATTCTTTGCAGCATTTTCAGGAACTCTGAGAGGCTGCGGGGGGGGGGGGGGGGGGGGGGGGGGGGGGGGGGGGGGGGGGGGGGGTTAAAGATGCAAAAATAGACATTTGTGTAAACTTTGAAAGTGTGGGTGCAATTATTTTTCAACAACATTTTGATGGATTTTCCCAGAGATTAATGGTAAAAACTCCACATCGTCACCTGCAGCAGTTTGTTTACATGGTTCAGTTTAGTGACTCAGCTTCTCTGCTTTGATCACTTCAGTGAAGATTTCTGACCTTCTGTAGAAGAATGTTAGATTCTAGAGGCCCGAGTCAGCAGGTTAAAGGTCACAACAGACAGCAGGAGGGAACTTCCTCCCTCTGCTGGGCTTTGTGATCTGAAGGAACCGCTGGAGTGTCGTAGCTGACCTGCTGCTAGGAAGCTGGAGTTAAATGCAGACTCTGATCCATTCTCTGGAACATTTGTTCCGGTCTGGGTTCCGTCTCCAGGTGTAATTACCTGTTATGTCAAATCTGACTGCTTATCGTGTCCTGCTGCTGCCAGGAAAGCTCTGAAGCTCAGAAACTTTTCCTCTGACGTCTGAAACTGAGGAGAAGTGGGACTGTCCTGATGGGTGGACTCGCTGCTCTCTGCCTCTAAGGTGCTGTCAGTCTGGAGGTGGGCACAGAGAGAACCCGGCTTGGTTCTGTCGGCAGCTCTGTGTGACAGGATGGAATGTTCCCAGGAGGTGTCAGCTGTGAGCGGTTCCTCACCGTTAACGATCGGCTCTCCTCCAAACCATCAGGAGTTCTGTTAACTCCAAGCCTCAAGTAGCTCACCTGTCTGAGCTCCTGGACAGGTGAGCTGCTGCTAGCAGCCTGGAAGTGCGTGCGTGCGTGCGTGTGTGTGTGTGTGCGTGTGTGTGCACACACGCACACACACACACACACTATTATTACTCATATTGGACCTGTTCATCTGTTACTCGGGTATCTTGTTCTTTATTTGTTGGGAGGTAGGCGGTCCCACTTGAAAACGAGACGGTTCATCTTCCTAGAATATACGTGTCCAGTCTCACTGTTAACTCATGGCGTGGTTTATAGGAGGGCAGGGTCCATACCAGCCCACACCATCACTCCTCCACCAGCGTGCTGACAGCTGGGATCAGTTGATTGAGCTGCAGTGCATTGTGGGTAAACATCACCAGTCTGGTCTCAGTAGCTACGTTTACATGGGCACAAGTAATCGGATTGAACGCCCTATCGGATCAAAAATTCGTCATGTAAACATGTCAATCGGAATATTCTGATCCGATTCGGCCTGATCCGAATGAAACTTCAATCCGATAGAGAGAGGTGGTTTTGTCCGATCGTCAATCCGATTGGCGTCCATGTACACAGCCATTCGGATCGCTGGGGTAAAATAATGCCCACTGCGCATGTGTGCAACTGCAGCGTGACCTCTTTCCGCCTCTGCGCATGCTCAGGACAGATCAAAAACATGGCGGGCGGTAAACAGAAGTGGTCTGTTGCCAACGCTATTTTTTACTGGAAACACTCAATATTACTGAACGTCTCGATGGCCGAACGGCTAAAAATGCAGAGTTATACGCTCAAGTGCATCTAAAGATGCAGGAAGCGGGAATTCACCGAAGCTAGAGAATAAGCAAATAAAATGCAAGGGAAAAGACGTGCGGACAAGATGGCGTTTGTTTACAATTTCTCTTCTGGGAAAGACAAGTCTGCGCATGCGCAACCTATGGTGCGGGCATCGCGGCGTGATCGGATCATTCTAGTTAGTGTCCATGTAAACCATCGACATATAAATCTATGGACATAGCCCGCCCATTTGGAAATACATATTCAGAATGATGCAAAATGGGAGGTTCCCACCGCCTCCATTTTGGCCGTGACACACGTTTCTTCACGTCCAGACAATCCATAAATGGGAAAAGAGGTGGAGCTGAGGGTGGGGCAGTGAGGGTTGGCGATAACAAAACCAATGTAGGAAGCTAAACTGAGCTAACACACGAAGCTAAGATGGAGAACCGAGACAGCGAACCACGCAGCTGTCTGGCTTCCGTGCGAGGCAGCAGCGTTGGTCGTCTGTGGAGCTGTAATATGGACTGTAAAAATACAAGCAGAGCCTCAGACCGCTGCGATCGGAGCCGTGCGCGCTGGCTGCTTACACGATGTCCCGCTCCGCTCCACTCCAGGCAGATCAGCGGGACCTTAGCGGCATGCTAACTCGAAGCTAGTGGAGTTTTTCGGGCGCTTTTAGCGAGAGAAACGCAGTTGAGTGACTCCAAAGTNTTCACCGAGGAAGACCAGCCTGGTGAGCGTGGTGCTCCCAGCCAAAAGAATTATGGCTTGTTGTCAGAGTGAGGAGCACTTCACAGATTAGATTCATTACCGACCCCATCAGGAGCACAAAGGGAATAAATGGGCTGAAAATGTAAAATGTTTATCACTGGTTGACACATGCCCTATTTTCCACCCCCATCTTGTTTTTCTCTAATTTGAAGAATCGCCACCACCGTCTGCCTCACAATGCAAATAAATGCAGCGAGAGCGGGCGTCGACTTGTATCTGGACAAACAAATCGATAAGCGGTTCTCTCTCTTCCATTTTTTGGCAGAAAAGTTAACCAGCAGCACCAATGGCGGGAGCGGCGGCAGCGGAGAGTCGTGAGGGGGAGGAACAAAACAAAATGAATCCCAGAGTTTATGGGAGAAAGGCAAACACTCACTCCAGCATCTTATTGATTGAGGAAAGTTTCAGAGTTGGTTTAATGCTGAATTCAGCAGAACTTCTCCTGAAGTGTCGCCACTAAACTGGCCAAAATATCAGAGTTAGACCTACGTTCCATCTGGAGTTTGCTCCAAACTTTAGATTTTTCTTCAGTCCAAGGTCGTGCATTCTCCGTTTCTATGTTAAACAGTTTGATTTAGTAACATTCAGCAAGTTTTACACCTTAAAATTATGCTTTTTTGTAAAGTTTTGGCATCATAGTGTCATCTATTATGTTAATTTTTGTACCTGTGATAGTGTTGGGGGGTCCCACGTCTGTTTACCGCACTATAGAGTTTTTGAGCTCGGGTCGCTACTGGAAGTACTGACTGGGTGTTGCTTTACGGCAAAATATGGCAAGCCAAAGGGATAAAAAAGTGCGCATTCGAAACATGCGTTATGTCTGCCAAAATGCACGCCAAAGGGGGCAAAAACTCGCGTGTTCTAAAAGCGAGCATTATGTCCGCTAAAATGCGTGTCTTGAACGAGCGTTTTGGCAGACATAATGCGAGTTTAGACCATGCATTTTTTATCCCTTTGGCTTGCCATAATTGTATAACGTAGACTCGCTGTAGCAGTGGCAGATTCACCAAAGAAAGCTAGAAATCCCTTATCAGAGGAATCTAGGAAAAGAAAAGGAGAACGTGATAGAGCAAGAGCAAAGACCAGAGTTATTATTGGGCCGTCTTTTCCTCGCTGGAGAGCTCTTTTAGAAAGAACAGCATGAACTACGGACTCTGACCTAGCCGTGCTGCTAATGGCTAGGTAAGTAATAAATGATTTCACCAGGGTTATTGTGTTTGGTCGGGCATAAAGTTGTTAAACAGTCCTGATAAAACTATTTATTCAATGTGTGGAGGTGGAAACGTTAGTTTTCGTTGTTTTGCCTGATATTAGGAATGTAAACATGCCTCTTATGCCCGAGAGAGATTTAATGTTACGACAGTGACGTTACGCAGCAAGCCTCTAGAGGGCGACAGAGACCATATAACTGCAAAGTTGCGGAATGCTGCTTTAAAGATATGAAAACAGGAACAACATTCATTTTAACTTCATCATTCATTCTTATTGTTATTGCGATAGAGGGTTTCACATATTGTCATTCAAACAGTATGATTATACATTCAGATTGTGTTTGTAAAAGTCTTTCACGAGGCAGGAAAGGTGAACTTTATTCAGAAAAGAGATAGGAAAGTCTTTGCAGAATCCTTGAGTTTCTTCCTCGAGTCGTGATGTCACCTGCTGGATAAGCTAGCGGCACTTAGACCAAACTAAGAGCACATGACTCTGGGCACAATCAGAGTGTCCCGACATGGTGAAGTGACCTGTAACCTTCAAAGTGTAACACAGTTCATTTTAGGAGAAAAACCATGGGGCCATGTCGTTACAATACGATACAATTAATCTCTCAGCACATATACAGTAATTCATAACCGTATAAAACAGATGTTCAGAGTTCTACACGGTTAAAAGCCACAATAGAAACATAACAAAATAATACAGTAATATAAAACACAACAATACAGTGTTAATAGGGCAGCAGTAGCTCAGGAGGTAGAGCGGGTTGTCCAGTAATCAGAAGGTTGCAGGTTCGATCCCGGCTCCGGCCAGAGAATGCTGCTGTGTGTCCTTGGGCAAGGCACTTAACCCGCCTTGCCTGCTGGTGGTGGTCGGAGGGACTGGTGGCGCCAGTGCTCGGCAGCCTCGCCTCCGTCAGTGCGCCCCAGGGCAGCTGTGGCTACATGGTAGCTCATCCCCACCAGTGTGTGAATGGAAGAATGACTGATTGTGTTGTGAAGCGCCTTGGGGGGTTGTAGAACCCTAAGAAGGTGCTATACAAATACAGACCACAACAATACAGTGTTAATATGGCAATAAAAGTCATGATTAATGGGTGCATGATTGAGTAGATTTCAACCATGATTTTATCTTATTTTTAAAACCAGTGCTGTCTCTGATCTCCGTTGGTACTGACTTCCAAAACTTGGAGGCCCTAATAGAGAATGCTGATCTGCCAAACTCAGTATGTCTATACTGTACAGCACAGTGACCTCCACTGGTCGCCCTAGTTGTTCTCCTGCTCTCAGGAAGTAGTGATATGAACTCCTGTAATGGAGGCGCAGCCGGATTATTCATTACTCTATATGCTAAACAAGCATTAGTGAAGCATATAAAATTATCAAAGGTCAAGAGTTTGTGCTTTTGAATAATGTTACAGTAGTGATAATCTAATGTTTTTTTTGTCTAGCACTTTGAGAGTTTGTTTATATAGTGTTTGCAATCTATGAAGCACTTTTAAAACAACACCATTGACCAAGGTGCTTCATACCACAAGACACTAATTAAATAAATACAAAAAGAATCACTGTAAAGCTACAACTTCCTGTTGAGTTAAAAGCCGATGAGAAAAAATGAGCTTTAAAGGGTGAGTCACACCATGGGTGGAGTCTAATGTCACCCACACCTCCTGTTAGAAAAATGCTCATGCATGAGGAGAACATGCTAACTCCACACATGCATGAGGAGAACATGCTCACTTCACACATGCATGAGGAGAACATGCTAACTCCACACATGCATGAGGAGAACATGCTAACTCCACACATGCATGAGGAGAACATGCTAACTCCACACATGCATGAGGAGAATGTGCTCACTTCACACATGCATGNGTAACGAGATCAGCTCAAACAGCTGGATTGTTTCTGTAGTCTCCGTCAGAGAGTTCCACAGGCTACAACCACAGCGTCAGATGGTAGCCAAGCAGCCGCGCGTCCCAGCTCCCTCGGGAGAAGGGAGTGTGCGGCTGCTTGTGTGTAGAGAGGTCGGGCGCCCGCCTCGCTAGACTGCGTGCCTCCGCAAGGATTAAGCGGCACATTCGCGGATCTCTGATCGAAGGCCGCTGCTGGTAAAAGGAGAGGCACGTTGCCCAAACTCGGCAAACCTCCATTCTGCAGCGATGACCTCGTGGATCTTCGTCCCGAAGCCTCAGCTAGCCTCGGTTAGCTTACCTAGCTCGAGTTACGGTACCCAGTCAGCCCCACGAACACATATTTCAACCCATCTTTGACCAAGCAGTGTTATGTTAAACACAAAGCATCTTCCCCTATTCAACCAGCGAAATAAAGTACAGAAATATAATTTTACTTACTGATAAAAATGAAGCAGAGACTTCTTGGATGATCTCTTGGTATCTCTTGGTAAATAATTCCACAGCTTTCCCTCTTTGTCCAAATAATTCCATGATTAACATCCAAACACGAACACGCAGAAAACACAACTAAAGTTCAGAATTGAAATGGCCGAACATCTATTAACGTGAGGCTGAGGCCTTCCTTGGAGCTAGCTGCTTATGCTAGCTGTAAAGCTAGCTCTAACGCTTGCTCTGACGCTCATGCTTCCTGTCAATCAAATCTAATTCATAATTTCAAGCATTTTATTACACCTAAACGAAAGAGTTACAAAAAAATCCACCCCCCTCAGAGTTGTCAGGACTATAAACTAGACCTATTAAACACAAAATGGAAAAATGAACCAGGCTGTAAAGATCTTTTTTTCAGCTGTGAAATTGGCATTTTTAACATGGGGGTCTATGAGGACTTGCTCACTTCTGGACCCACCCCCAGTGGATGAGGGGAGAACTGCAATTTTTGCCACTTCCGTGTTTGCCTCATCTGTGACCCAGACGGGTTCCCCCTTGATGTAAACAGAGGTTTGGGATTTCTGATCAACCAAGATTTCAATCGGATTGGGGAAATTTGGCGCATGTAAACGTAGCTACTGTTCCAGACGTCCTGGGGTCCATTTGAGTGGAACTTTACCAACTTGAGCTGGGTGATCGTGACCTCTAACCTTTAACCTGAGATGGAGCTTCTTATCTTCTAACAAGTTAACGTTTTTCTTCTTGTCGACTAAAAGACAAAAGTAATTTTATCGAGGAGGCCAGGTCACCTGTTGTGTTTCCAGGCCTCTGGGGAACATCATCTCTTCTGTGAGGATGAATCTGTTGTGAATTATCCATCTAGAAACATGAAAACATTCATCTCTAGTCTACAAAAGCTTCTGCAGCTTCGTGGAACCAGATCCACCTGAAGGCCATGAGAACCTCCTGAGTTCAGACTGAAGCTCTGCAGCCCTCTGACCTGAGCTGATCTGCTGAGGAGCAGCAGGACTCTGGCTCCCCCGTGTGGACACCTGCAGAACTTCCTCAGGAAAATGCAGCATCAGCTCCGCTTTCTGCTGAGTGTCTGAAAAAGCTGATGCAGGTTCAGTTTGATCATGGAGTTTCTGTCAACAACAGCAAAGTCATTAATCATACATGAAGGTGTGTGTGTCTGTCTCCTCTGTAACAGCACAGCGCGGCTCTCAGAGCAACATCAGACGCTTTCATCATGATTTGAAAACCATCACAGATTAAAGAAGTCCAGCCTGTAGATCGGCTTCAGTGCTTATATTGTATAAAATTCAACTTCCCTTTTCTTTTGGGTAAAAATTCTGTCAAAATTTGACGTTTTAATTTTTCAAATGAAAAAAAATCCTTCATTTATTTTTGCATTGTTAGGTTTTGATTTGCGTGTTGTTTGATTTTTTGAATCATTGTTCACCTGAAACAGCTTTATTACAGGGTTAAACAGTAAAACGTCACGGTTGTAAAGAAAAATATCCAGAAGTTCATCAACATTCAAAAAACAACAGAAATGAGACAAAATCTTTAGGTTCAGGTTTGATTTCAGCCACGTCACGTTTTTAATTCCATCCAAGGATCTGCAGTTCAGTTTTAGTTCTTGAGGTTATCAACAAGAGTTAATCATAAAAAGGATTCAGGCATTCAGTTTATTTATACAGCAGCCAATCACAACAAGAGTTGTCTGATAGCACTTTATAATGATGGTGGTGGTGATGATGACTTCACTACTTTCAGGGTGAAAATTGATGCGGGCCTTAAGTTTGATGCACAACTAAACATGTTTGTGCGGTCAGGTATTTTTACTTTACATCTATCCAAGATCAAACCCCTGTTGTCAAGAGCCCATTTGGAAACACTGGTACATGTTTAGAACAGACTTTATTGATCCCTCAGTGGGAAATTCACTTGTCACAGCAGCACCAGCACTCAAAGGGTGATTAGAAGAAGATAAAAACAAGGATACATGTATATACACATAGGCAGTAATCTAGTATTGTAATCCTAGATCACTAAAAAAATCACAAATAAAATGCATCGCCTTGATTACTGTAATGCATTGTGTGCCGTCTGAGTCAGGCTGCAGCTGCACGTCTCCAACTTGTCCAAAACTCTGCTGCCAGATTTCTGACTTGGACTAGAAGGAGGGACCACCTTACCCCTGTGCTAGCTTCTCTCCACTGGCTCCCGGTGTTATCGAGTGAGATGTAAGATCCTCCTCTGTGTGTATAGGGCTCTGCAGGGCAGTGCTCCGCCATATGTGGCTGCATTACAGTTTTTCTCGATTGCTTAAACACATTTCTTGAAACTATGCCTTGTATTCTCAAAACAGTAAACACAAATCATCCATGACGTCTCACCCAATTTCCCAAACATCGTATTTTCAGATCAAAATAAAGCTTTACACTCAAAACCATTCACTCTTGCTGAACAACCAAACTTAGCCCACAGATACACACACACACACACACACACACACACACACACACACACACACACACACACACACACACACACACACACACACTACAACATAGTCTTACACATCGGTGCAACAAATGTTAAACAAAATTAGCAAAACTGGCGAGTTATGCTGCTTGTGGTTCTTCCCCACAAAAACCTTTTCACATGATGAACACAAAAGACAACCAGCGTATTTAGAGTGGAGCTTTTTTATCCATGTAGCAAACAGAACAACACACACCAGGAACATGATTCCACCTCAGCATCAGGCCAGAGAACCTCATCCACATCACAGCCTATACTGGCCCTAGCCTCCTCCTCCTCTTCTGCCTCCTCCTCCCTGGTGTCCTTCACCTCCTTCACTTCTTCCTTTGCATCTCTTTGGATCCGTTGTTCCAAACCTGGATGATCTGACTTTGGCCCTTTTATCTATCCATCAGCGTTTCTGATTGGTGTGTGTTAAATTGGGACGCCCAGTGTTTCCAGTTGGTTAGTTGTGTGCTCATTGAGCTCAAGCTCTGCTGACTTAGTTAACATTATTGACTGCTAGTTCTTTCTAAATGACCACATGGTGTCAGCACTGGGAAATGTAGAGTTCTGCAGTAACAGTTCACCAAATCTGACTCGTGTGTTAAAGCAGGAATATAGTTCAGGGATATAGTGCTTAAACACTAAAACCAATTTTTGAACTCAAATTCCAAAACCATAATGCTATTTTTCAAAAAGCACACCCATTTCCCTGAACTATAGACATATATCTATAGATATATAGATTTACAGTTTTTCTCAGTAGCTAAAACACTAAACCCTGTTGTCTGAACCAAAGGCTCAGGTGCTTGAACCCACTGATTGAATCAATCACTCTTTTGGTAAAACCATCAGCACGTTTCACCTGTTTAGACACCACTTGCCAACACATTTTCATTGTGATGCACCTGTGCTGCATAATGGTGAGCACAGGTGACAAACGTCAATCACAAGTAAAGCACTGGTGTCACCACTTGAACACAACAACTAAAAATGGATCACATTTGTGTCTAATGATGTGAGGGATCATACTCAGTGCTTCATCCTAGTAGATGTATTCATGGGGTCTTTCCACTGCATCCAGTAGAAAACCCGTCTGTAGAAATAGATCTAGTTTAGTCAGTGATACAGAAAAAGTGATTTAGGCCACTACAGTCTATCACTACGTAATCAACACTGAATGCGTCTGGATAATATGCCAACCTGTACGTACTGGAGTCTTTGCTCTTTGCACTTACAGTAGTATTTGTATGTTTTTGTACTTTATTGCTCCAAAAAAACTTTTGCCTCAAACACAAGCCATCACAGTAAAATTTGAAGACTGCATTTTAAATAACGTTGACAGGCTCAAAAATCTGGGAGTTTGGTTTGACCCAACCCTGACATTTGAATTTCATTTGAAAGAAACTGTTAAAACATCTTTCTTTCATCTGAGAAGAATTGCTAATATTCGGTCGATCTTATCAGACGATGATGCGGGAGTCCTGGTGCGTGCCTTTGTTTCATCCAGAATTGACTACTGTAATGCCATTCTTTCTGGTTTGCCCCTAGAGAGCTTCCGCTGCTTACAACTTGTGCAAAATGCAGCTGCACGTATCTTAGCAGGAAAAAAGAAGTACGACCACATCACACCTGTACTGGAATCCCTACACTGGTTGCCGTGCCATGTTAGAGCAGATTTTAAGGTCTTGCTGTTGACCTACAAAGCTGTCCACAATCTGGCTCCACACTACATCACTGATCTCCTGGATCTATATGCTCCATGCAGGGACTGCGGTCACATGGAACGGGGCTCTTATGCATCTCAAAAATAAAGCGGATGACTCTGGCTGGGCGTGCATTTGCGTTTTGTGCTCCGTCGCTCTGGAATGCTCTGCCACAGGACGTCAGACAAGCATGCTCAGTGGAAGTTTTTAAAGCTAAGCTGAAAACGTACCTTTTTACTAAAGCTTTTACTGATTGATTACTTGATTCTTTTTCATTTTTTTTGCCGTTTCTATGTCCTGTTTTAGCTTGTTCTTAATTTTGATTTTATTGCTTATGTGTACTTCATTTGTTTACAGCTGATGCTGTTGTTTATATACTGGGGTACTGTTTTTATTTTTTATGTTGTGCAGCGCTTTGTTTAAAGGCGCTATAGAAATAAAGTTATTATTATTATTATTATTTATGTTTATATGGGCTTACTGTACACAAGTGTAAATGCACACGATTTCTGTTTTGTCTTTTTGTACAAGTGCTAAATGCAGTTATTTTTGTTTTGCAACATGCATTTCACCTACAGCAGTGGTTCTCAATTAGTGGGGCGTGCCCCCCTTGGGGGGCGCGGGACAAGAGCTGGGGGGGGGGGGGGGGGGGGGGGGGCACAGCGGACTCACCCAAACCCCCCTCCCCCCACCCCCACCCCGCTCGGAGCCTCCCCACGGAGAATACAAGGGTATTCCAACCTCCACTGTCAGCCCAATAAATGAGGATCACAGACTGATTTGTGAACATAGAAAAAGTCCAAACATGAATGTTATTTAATGGAAAGGCAGTGCATGTGTTAGATGGAAGAGAAATTTAGATTTTTCTTACTTTTTGTTTCTCTTTATTTGTTGTTTGGTAGAGTGACGTATGAACGGCCTGAATTAAACATGGTTATGTTAAAAAGAAGCCTCATCTTTGTATCCCTGCGGTGCCCACCATTGTGGTATTTTATTTAAATAAAATGTTTTTAACATAACTTCCTTTCTTTCATATATGAGAAATTGAAAGAATCGCTGCTGCATTTGGACGCGCTAAGGAGGGCGCATTTGCTCGCAGCCAGAGGCCACATGATCCATTTTCCCTTCACTTTCATTTTAAAAATAATAATAATAAACATTCAATAAAACCGTTAAATATCCATTCTTTTTAATTAATATTTAGTCCACACAAGCTGACCAGATGCCCCAGTAACATAGAAACAATGCAATTAAACAATTTCACTTAAATGATCAACATTTCACCTGCTGCGCCCGAACGCACATTCCTTCTGCTCCGGCGTAAACCTGATGGTCACCTGCTTGTGCGTAATCAAGTGTCTCTATGGAGCTGCTGAAGAGGCTAACGAGGTTCTGGACTTTTGCCTCAGACAGACTCATGGCAAGGCACGGCAGTTTTATTTATACAGCGCATTTCCTACCCGAAGGCAACTCAAAGCGCTTCATGGCTTATGGCTGTTAAAATGTGATGATTCAGCGCTCCGCTGACACGCTGGATCCAAAGATCCAAGCAGCTACTGGAGTAACGAATTCTACTTCAGCCAGAGTTTTAAAGTCAGGAAACATTTCACCAAATGAAATAACCAGAAGTCTACCAGACTCTCTGAAAGAAGGGTTTCCACTTTCCAGATCTAGAAGCTCTCGATATTGCGCTCTGGTGCGCAGATCTGTCAGACGCGCTCTGAGCTCCTATTGCGCGCCGCTTTGTGCGCACTGTCAGATGCGGAGAATAATGCAGATGCTCTGATGGAAATCTTTCCATGATGTTACATCCACGATAGATTCTTCTGTGGGCAACAAGGTCATTCCCTGCACTTTCCCCTACCGCCCGACATTCGCCGACAGACTATCAGCGCGTTAGTATGGCAAGCCGATTTAACATTTAAACAGACTGGATGACGTGTATTCAGATATTTATAATTCTGTTGTTCCTAGCAGAAATGAACATTCCAGAAAGCCATAAAATCAATCATACTGTACACAATGAACATTGTGCATTGTGCACCCCCCCCCCCCCCCCCCCCCCCCCCCCCCCCCCCCTCCCAATGTGCGGGGGGAGCGAAAAAATCTATGTATCCTAGGGGGGGCTTCACCGAAAGTATTTGAGAACCACTGACCTACAGTGAGCATGAAACATTTATTTCTGCAGGGCAGAGGTTTTGGGGATGTAGCTTGTAAATTGGGTTTTGTGTTCACAGTTTAGAGAAAGAGAGAGCAGCTTTCAAGAAACGTGTCTTAGCAATCGAGAAAAACTGTAATAAATCAAGGTGGCGTCAAACCATTCAGTGTTTTAAAAACCAATTAAAGGATCTTAAAACGAATCCTTGCATCAACAAGCAACCAGTGCAGGGCTGCCAGGACAGGGGTGATGTGGACGTATTTACGCTTTCCTTCTAAACATCTAGCTGCAGCATTCTGCACCAATTGTAGCCTTGCTAGAGAACCCTGGCTCACACCGAATAAAGTTGAGTTGCAGTAGTCCAGGCGTACCGTGATAAAAGCATGAACTACTGTCTCGCCGTGACAGGAATGGCTTCAGCTTTGACAAGCGGCGAAGGTGATAGAAAGAGGAGGAGACTACTCCGGTAATGTGTGTATCAAAACAAAGGGCACTATCTAGTTTTACGCCAAGATCGGCTGCTGATGCACTCAGCCGACTATTGAACGGCCCGCGAGCAGTATCACTCACCAGTTCTGCTCCTTTTGTTTTAAACTTCTTGCACCGATGTGACGACGATGATGATGAAGAGCTGTGGGGGTGTTTACTCTGACCCATTTGTCTGTCCTCCCTCCAGTTACGGTGACATGGTACCAAAGACCATCATGGGGAAGATCTTTGGTTCCATCTGCTCACTCAGTGGTGTGCTGGTCATCGCCTTGCCGGTTCCAGTCATTGTGTCCAACTTCAGCCGGATCTACCATCAGAGCCAGAGAGCCGAGAAGAGACGTGCCCAGAAGGTGAGGCCCAGATAGGTGGATGGGATTTGTTATGAGATGCTGAAGGTTCTGGATCCTGTTCAACGTCTCATGACTTGAAAACATCTGTGGAGGGGTGTGGAGCACATGTTCCAACTAGTGGGGATCAGACTGCGCTGCCTCCACCTGGAGGTTTTCTAGGCTTCTTTCAGTTGGATGAGCCTGGAAAACCTTTCCAGAACTCAGTGGTCTGGGAACATCTTGAGATCCTCCAGGAGGAGAGGAGAGGGTAGGGAGGTCTTGGTTTTCCTGATACCTCCAGGATCGGCTGTGGAAAACAGAAAAAGGGTTTAAATGATCTAATCTTGTTGTCCAGAAACTGGCATTTCCTAAATGGGAGTATTTGTGTTCATTAACTTTAATTTGTGTCAGGAAAATTCTTCCTACAGTATACGCACAAACCTCTTTCACCAAGAAGACTCAGGACCGCAGTGGATTTGATTAAAGAGCGTTTACTTGTGATACAGCTTGGAATTCTGCCACAGAAGTCCTTTATCAATCAATCAATCAAATTGTATTTGTATAGCGCCTTCCACTGCCTTTACAGAAGCCCAAGGCGCTGAACAAAACATTAAAACAGCAAGAGCAAAAAGACAGTAGGACAGATTAAAACTGCATAAAAAGTGACCAAAATAACAAAACAGATACGATAAAATAGAAAATAAAACAGTAAAATTCTAAAAATCCATATTACATAAAAGCCAGACGATAAAAGTGAGTCTTCAAACGACTCTTAAAGACCTGCAGTGATGGGGACTGTTTGACAACAAGTGGGAGCTCATTCCACAGTGTAGGAGCCAGGACAGAAAAGGCCCTATCACCTCTTGTTCTCAGCCTTGTTCGTGGGACGACAAGCAATTCCTGGTCAGCTGAGCGAAGAGAGCGCACGGGGGCATGCATCTGAAGCAACCCAGCCAGATATGGTGGAGCACCACCATGAAGGGACCGGTAGACAAACAACAAAACCTTAAACTTAGCCCAGCAATCCACAGGGAGCCAGTGTAGGGAAGCCAGGACAGGAGTAATGTGTGTGTTTTTTTTCGAGCCAGTCAGAAATCTAGCTGCCGAGTTCTGAACCAACTGCAACCGCTTCAGTGCTGCCTGACTCAGCCCGACATACAGTGAATTGCAGTAATCAAGCCGCGATAAAACAAATGCATGCAGAACAGACTCGAGATGCGCCCTAGACAACATAGGCTTGATTTTTGCCAGACGGCACAAATGAAAAAAACAGGTTCTTACTACCTGGTTTATATGGGTTTCAAATTTAAGATTGCAGTCAATTACAACTCCGAGACTTCTGACAGAAGATTTCAAGTAGGGCGTCAATGCATCCAAATCGGGGGCAGAGCTTACACAGCCCTTGCTAGAAAGGAGGAATGTAAGAAGCTCGGTCTTGCTCTCATTAACATGGAGAAAGTTTGCTGCTAGCCACAACTTCACCTCATCCAGACAAACCTGGAGATTCTTAATAGAACCACCCATCTCAGGAGGCAGGGGAAAATAAATCTGGCAGTCATCTGCATATAAATGAAATTTAATGCCATGATTGCGCAGGATTACGCCCAGTGGTAGCAAGTAAAGGGCGAAGAGTAGTGGCCCCAGGACTGAACCCTGAGGTACCCCCCAGCGCAGGTCCTCCCAGGGGGACACAGAATTGGCCACCATCACACAAAACCTCCTTCCCTGGAGGTATGACTTTAGCCATTCAAGAGCTGACCCCGTAACCCCTACCCAGCGTTCCAGTCGATCCAGTAGAATGTTATGGTCGACTGTGTCAACCCCAGAGATAAGAGTAGCCGAGCCCTCCTCACCAGGAGGGCCGTGTTCTCACAGCCTCTAACCTATCTGCTTCAGCTTTGACAGACACATAAACACCACACGCTATAGCTAATACAGATGTTTCATACGCCATGAGAAATGATTACAATATATATTTCTCTTACATTTCCCCCTGTATATCATTTATCACACCTCTATACGGGCATCATGAGCAGCGTGAGTTCTAAAGGTCCTAATGCTCTACAGTAGGTCATCTTGTTCTTAGCACCAGTGTGATCTCCTAGCTGCGTTTCCTTGGTCGTGATCTCCACTTCCGCTTTCCCGCTGAGCCGCAGTTCCTCCGTCCATGTTTCCTCAGCTCTGTTTATCCCCTATCTTCAGTGGTTTCTCTTCCTGTCCCCTCCATGAGTGGACACCGTGGCTCTAACCCTGCTAACAAACGTCCACTAACTCCAGCTGTTTCTGTAGTTTCTGATCTCTCCAGCTCACTCAGCATGGCTTTACTAAACACCCGCTCCATTAACAACAAGTCCTTCCTGCTTAATGATCTAATCCTCTCTAAAAACCAGGGCCCTCAATAATCAAATGTTGGTAGAAACGTTCCTATATTCCCTCCTACGAATGAACGTTCGTACGAACAGTCAAAATCCTGATCTATGAAACATGCGGTGGCCTCTCGTACGCCCGTTCCTCCACAATCGTCTGATGATAAATCCCACCTGTGCGTACCCAGGTGCTTGTGCCTGTTTACCGTCATTTACATACAGAAACGTACTCAATTAACCATATTTGGTCACACTACGTGTCCAGCTCATGAGGGGATTTCCTGGGTTCTTCCTGAAAAAAAAGAAAAACTTTATTGACAGTGAGATCGAGGCACTGGCTGCTGATGTAGAAGAGAACAAACTAGTTTCAGAGGTTGTAATTTTATTATTGTAAACGTGGTCAGGACAGAGGAGAGGTTCCTGTCAGAAATAATGGTTCAATATGAGATTAAATAGACTGAATGTTCAGTTCTGTTGTGGATTACAGTTTACATTTAAAGAGTTGTCTGCATGTTCTGTTTAGTTTTGTTCTTGTTAGAAAATGTTTGTTGACGCTGCAGCCTCCTCTGAGCTCAGGCATCTGCTCAGGAACATCTCTGGATCCTCAGAAAGCGTCAGTGAGCTCACAGAAGACGCGTCCTCTCCAGAGTCTCTGCCAAATCCTCCAGTAACACCAGATCAGCCATGATGCTACAATGTCAGACACCTGTCGGTCACAGGTGTCTTTTATAGGTTTCAGCACCAATAATGTGACAAAGCTGTTTTTTCCACCGAAATAATAATTTATTGGGTAGAATAATTAGTGGATGAGGAGCACGCGTGGATGACTGAGACCTTCAGAGTTGCTGTTCCCCCGTTCTGCCACTAGATGCTGCTCCTACGCACGGTCACAGCTGTTCTTATACACTGCTCAAAAAAATAAAGGGAACACACAAATCAGACATCCTAGATCTGACTGAATGAAATATTCTTTGTTCTTTACGTAGCTGAATGTGTTGACAACAAAATCACACAAAAATCATCAATGGAAATCAGATTTATCAACCCATGGAGGTCTGGATTTGGAGTCACACTCAAAACTAATGTGGATAAACACACTACAGGCTGATCCAGCTTTGATGTCCTTAAAACAAGTCAAAATGAGGCTCAGTAGTGGGTGTGGCCTCCACATGTCTATGACCTCCCTACAACGCCTGGGCATGCTCTTGATGAGGTGGTGGATGGTCTCCTGAGGGATCTCCTCCCAGACCTGAACTAAAGCATCCGCCAACTCCTGGACAGTCTGTGGAGCAACGTGGTGTTGGTGGATGGAGGAGACATGATGTCCCAGATGAGCTCAATTGGATTCAGGTCTGGGGAACGGGCGGGCCAGTCCATAGCATCAATGCCTTCATCTTGCAGGAACTGCTGACACACTCTAGCCACATGAGGTCTAGCATTGTCTTGCATTAGGAGGAACCCAGGGCCAACCACATCAGCATATGGTCTCACAAGGGGTCTGAGGATCTCATCTCAGTACCTAATGGCAGTCAGGCTACCTCTGGTGAGCACATGGAGGGCTGTGCGGCCCCCCCCCCCACACCATTACTGACCCACTGCCAAACCGGTCATGCTGGAGGATGTTGCAGGCAGCAGAACGTTCTCCACGGCGTCTCCAGACTCTGTCACATCTGTCATGTGCTCAGTGTGAACCTGCTTTCATCTGTGAAGAGCACAGGGTGCCAGTGGTGAATTTGCCAATCTTGGTGTTCTCTGGCAAATGCCAAACGTCCTGCACGGTGTTGGGCTGTAAGCACAACCCCCACCTGTGGACGTCGGGCCCTCATACCACCCTCATGGAGTCTGTTTCTGACCGTTTGAGCAGACACATGCACATTTGTGGCCCGCTGGAGGTCATGTTGCAGGGCTCTGGCAGGGCTCCTCCTGTTCCTCCTTGCACAAAGGCAGAGGTAGCGGTCCTGCTGCTGGGTTGTTGCCCTCCTACAGCCTCCTCCGTGTCTCCTGATGTACTGGCCTGTCTCCTGGTAGCGCCTACATGCTCTGGACACTACGCTGACAGACACAGCAAACCTTCTTGCCACAGCTCGCATTGATGTGCCATCCTGGATGAGCTGCACTACCTGAGCCACTTTTCTGGGTGGTAGACTCCATCTCATGCTACCACTAGAGTGAAAGCACCGCCAGCATTCAAGAGTGACCAAAACATCAGCCAGAAAGCAGAGGAACTGAGAAATGGTCTGTGGTCACCATCTGCAAAACCACTCCCTTATTGGGGATGTCCTGCTAACTGCCTGTAATTTCCACCTGTTGTCTGTTCCATTTGCACAACAGCAGGTGAGACTGACTGTCCATCAGTGTTGCTTCCTACGTGGACAGTTTGATTTCACAGAAGTGTGATTGACTTGGAGTTATTGTGTTGTTTAGGTGCTCCCATTATTTTTTTTAACAGTGTATTTAGGAACATTTTCATGTACAAGTACAAATTGGCCAAGTCCAGCCTGGGCACATACGTGTTCCTGAAGCTCACAAACACAGAAACCAAACTCACAGGTAAGGAACTGGGTTCACTGGAACACTGAGTCAGTATGGTTCTGATTCTGGTTAGGGTTGTGTCCAGCTGGGACAAACCACCAATGGGAGACTCATCACATCGCTGACACGATGACTTAGGTGGGGCACAACAACTCAACAGTGTACATATACACACGCACACACACACACGCATGCACACGCACGCACACACATGCACGCACACACACACACGCGCACACGCATGCACACGCACGCACACACATGCACACGCACGCACACACACACACGCGCATGCACACGCACACGCATGCACACGCACGCACACACATGCACACGCACGCACACACACACACGCGCACACGCACGCACGCGCATGCACACGCACGCACACACACGCACGCACACACATGCACACGCACGCACACACACACACACGCGCACACGCATGCACACACACACACACACACGTGTTAAAGGAGCCACATGAATGAGCAAAATCGGTCCAACATGACTTTACAAACGTTAAAGTCCAATAATCCCAAAAGTTTAATCCAGCGATCCCCAACTGGCGGAATCGTTCCAGNGGGGGATATATTTTTTGTTTTAATATGGTTTCTGTAGGAGGACAAACATTCTTAAAGGAAAAGTTCGCTTTTTTAGACATTAAGTTTTATGTGTTCCTTCACCCACCCAGTGCTCTGTAAACTTTGACCCATTTCACACACACCCCCCTGCTCAGAGATTTCCAGGGGAGAAGTGATTCATAAAGGTAGTTCTGGCTAGTTTCGGGGGCGCTTTATCTGCGCCGTTTAGCCTCACAAAAGGATTAGCCTCTGAAAGCATGGCTAATTTGCATCTCACAAACAAAGAGAAAAAATTTACAACGTCACATTACAACGGGACTATTTTTTGTCATTCGTATCCCTGCGCCGCTCACCGCAGCTATAGAACGGGCTCGCGTCTGGCTGCTAATCCTAGCTGTATGAGTGAAACAACAACTTCTAAAGTCACTTAAAAGTAGTTTTTCTTAAATATATCGAGCCATGGTGCATACCTGCAGGTTCCCGGGTTGTAATAATAAGGATGTAAGGACGTTTCTCTAAGGCATCAGTGGCTTTTAGCAATCGGCTACTCCAAGGATACTCGGCTGGAACGAGTCAAAACCTTTCGTTTGTGCAGTGCACACTTCAAAGAGGATGATTACATCAGGAAAAAGTTCGGGAAAAGTGAAAGACTGTTTTTGAAGAGTTCGGCCGTACCAGAAATCTGGGTAAGTTTTGTTTTTAAAAAATGATTTATTCCGCTATGTCTGCCGTATTCATGCAATCATCTTCACATTTTAGCGCATTATTTATGCAATCATCTTTACACCGATGGTTGATCATAGACTGCAGTAGCTTTGTCAACAATCTGTGTTGATGTGTGTGTTTTGTGTAGCAAATGCAGTTCTTCATCCGTGTACTCTGGCTCATAAAGATATCCTAGTAGTAAAATAAGTTTCTTCTTCATCTGATATAGTGTTAAAATGAAATTCGTCATCAGATGAGACGGAGTCTGACATGTTTTCGGCATTCGGCAGTGAAACAGCTGACATACGAAGCGCTGTTTAATATCCGCGGGGACCGGCGCAGGGATACGAATGACAAAAACTAGTCCCGTTGTAATGTGACGTTGTAAATTTTTTCTCTTTGTTTGTGAGATGNAGCGATCCCCAACTGGCGGAATCGTTCCAGCCAAGCCACCTCCCCTCCCCTCACCCCCCACGGTCTGACTGCGACCGCCTCCCCTCCCCTCACCCCCACGGTCTGACTGCGACCGCCTCCCCTCCCCTCCCTGATTTCAGTGCCAATGTTTCCCGTTGATAATATTATTTAGACTCCTGGTTTAATCTCTAACTTTTGTTCAAGTGGCAAAGTTCTCCTCATTATTTCTGTTGTTTCTTGTTAGCTAACCAGCATAACCAACATGGCCGCTGCCGTCCCACAGAACACAACCATAAGCTCACGTGTGCTTGTCTCATGTATTGATTGGATGATCTGAGCCTCTGGGTCCTACGGCTTACCTTTGAGAGTGAGCTGTGATGTCAGATGTCCCGTATTTAAAATGGACGCTGATGGACCGGCACAACAACGGCCCCAGGAGGATTGAACCTACTGAGCTGGTCACTATCCTGGCAAGAGCTTAGTTACACCTACACAAACGTTTCTAACAGAATCTTCTTGGTGACAGAACGGGTTTCCATACAATATTACTCTAATCAAACCATTCTGTTACTTTAAGACATAGAGCTCCACAGTGCCATCTGGTGGGGCCCGGCCCTACTGGCCCCTAATGCAGAGTCGTCACTGCTCATGTTAACTGTGTTGGTGTCCTGAAGGCATCCAAAGAAGCGGGTCAGGCCCTGGTGTGTAAGATCAACCCAAACTTGGAGCTGCAGCACCATCATCTGTTGAACTGCCTGGAGAAAACCACGGTGGGAACATCCAACACATCCTCCTCAGACTGAAGACCGAAACCCTTTGCTCCTAACCTTTGTCTTCCTCCTCTCTGTTCCTCAGAACCACGACTTTGTTGATGAGAAGATCTACGAGTCCAGCTGCAGGGAGATCACTCCGATCAAGCAGCTGTCTCGCTCTTCCTCCATCTCTTCCTCACCTCACAGCTTTTCCTGCTGTGGCCACAGGAAGAGGAAGTCCTTCACCGTCCCAAACTCCAACATGGCTGTGGGCATGCAGGGCAGCTTCCAGGAGCTGAGCACCATCCAGATCAGGGAGCGACCAGTCACTAACAGGTGAGCTTCCCGCTGAGGGAACCCAGCGTCCTGCTCCTGAAGAGCTAATTGTGTCCTGCTCCAACACGCCTGCCTCATCAGAAGCCTGTTAATCACCTGCTGGTTAAAACCAGGTGCTGGACGGGGACCCACAGGGACCAAGGCAATGTTGAGGAGGTCCTAAAGGGGACTGTCCAGGTTTAGGAACAAAATGGTTCCTTTAAGAAAGGGATAAGTCCTTCACCTAGACGTTTTCACAATCAAACATTTAACAGGTTAAATATTAAACCTGATAACCAGAGCATTATCTGGTGCCACCGTCAGAGTACAGCTACTGACCAACGTGCACACGCTTTACCCTGCCACTGTGAGGAAGGCCCAGGGCGGGGAATCTGAAAGCTGATTGGTTACAAAGACAGGGAGCCTAAGCCACGCCCATCTACTTCTGGTCTATGGGTCCACTACTGCCCAAAAAATGAATGGAAGTCAATAAAAGTCATTTTCTGATCTCGTTTGAAGTGTGCCACGGATTTCACACAAGATGTCCGTGAATTCTAAAAATACATGTTGAAGTCAAGAAAGCGCTGATTTTAGACGGGCGGCAAAAGTTATTTTAGGTTTTGTGTGAAAACACGTAGAGGACTCCAAATGTTCGTCTCACCGACGAGGAGATAAAAATGTCTGACATCCTTCTTCCAGGACGACAGAAGCAGCGTTAAATGTGGAGAAATGAGACGCAGCGCAGCCAAGAGAAACGCTCTGAAGTAGAGAACAACAATATCATGAAAGTAAATAAATAAATTCCCGTAGCAAACGTAGATGCAGACATGGAGAAAGTAGTCGGTACCCTGCAGTCAACGACAGAAAAACCCACAGTGGTCACAGAAAGAGCTTGAATCTGACTAGAGTAACAAAGGTCTATGACATTTAACCAATGGAAGTCAGGTAGAGCGGGTTGCCTCTGATTCCAGCCCCCACCAGGGGTACTCTGCTGTTGTGCCCTTTGGCAAGACACTTCACCTGTGCTGGTGATGGT